>JALBCY010000073.1:374402-432963 GCA_023079485.1 Archilochus colubris
CCGATGGCTTCACGGGGTAGTTGAGGACATCAGGGTTCCGATCCACGTCCTTGGTCCGGGCCCGAGTGCCCCTCACGAGGTACCACGTGTTGGGGTCATTCTGGAGGAAGGGGTTGAGCTTCAGACCAAACTGACGAATGTATTCATGGACCAGCCTGGAAACCAAGAGATCACGTGAGGACAAATCCTTGAAAGAACCCAAATCCCACCCCACCCCGAGAAGACACGAGAAGCCCCAAGAGACATTTGTCCATTTTTTTTTGGTTTCTTGAAGTTGTTCTGTCTGCTCCCAACGTGGTGAAGCAACCATGGGGCTCTGGGGGAAGGTCCTCTCCAGCTTCTGGTCTCTCTCCAGCTGCTGTTTGCACAAGGATGTCCTCAGGAGGAAGAGCAGAAGATTCCTCACGGCTCCAACCATTCCCCTTGGCATGTGGTGAGGTTGGGGACCCACCTAGAGGGTGAGGTTGGGGACCCACCTAGAGGGTGAGGTTGGAGACCCACCTAGAGGGTGAGGTTGGGGACCCACCTAGAGCCTCTCCCAGGAGCTGATGACTGAGCCCTCTTTGACTTCACCCTCTTGGGGTGCCCAACAGAACTCCATCTGTCTTCTGCTGTCATCACTTCCAAAGGAGAGGTCACCATCCATGGACATCTCCCCGAGGTGAGAAGTTCCTCCCTCACCCTCCCAACTCAAAGCAAGGTCATCTTCTGGTTTGGGTTTGTTGTTTTTGGGTTTTTTGTGTGGTTTTGGGGTTTTTTTGTGTGTGTCCCTTTTCTGCAGAGGCCCAAACTTCCTGCTCCACCCCGACCCCGTTCCTCACCAGGAGATGGTCCCTCCCCTGAGCACGGCTGAGAGGAAGAAGAAGAAGAGGAGAAGAAGGAGAAGAAGGAGAAGGAGAAGGAGAAGGAGGAGAAGGAGAAAAAGGAGAAAAAGGAGGAGAAGGAGGAGAAGGAGGAGAAGGAGAAGGAGAAGGAGAAGAAGGAGAAGGAGAAGGAGAAGGAGAAGGAGAAGGAGAAGGAGAAGGAGAAGGAGAAGGAGAAGGAGAAGGAGAAGGAGAAGGAGAAGGAGAAGGAGAAGGAGAAGGAGACGGTGCCTCACCTGTGCTTGCTGGGCAGGCGCATGGCTCCCAGCTCCACGTACCAATCCTGACCCTCGGGCCGGTAGGTCATGATCCTCCCACCCACCCTGTTGCTCCTCTCCAGGACAGTCACCTACAAACCAAGGGGGAGGTGCCAGAGGTTCAGACAATTCCCCGAGGAATCGGTTCAGGGACAAACCCGGGGCCAGGGGCAAGCGCGGCGTCGGTGTTCGCGGCCCGGGTGGTGGGACAAGATGGCTACTGAAGCATCTGTAGATCCAAACCTCCCACTCTACTGGCCAAGAACCTTCAACCTCCAAGGAGGTTTCTCCCTCCCTGACTTCTGTGTCCTGTTTGGACACCTCCTCTTGGCTGAGAAGGGTCCTGGTGTTGGGTCAGATCTTCTTTTGACTGGAAGGCTTTGGATAACAGCCAGGAGAAGGCACCAACCTGTCCCTCCACCTCTCTGAAGCCTTCTGGGAAGCTCATGGGTTTGAATTTTGTCTTTCACCTTTGGGATGGTCCAAGACAAGTTTTGAGACCCATCCCACCCTTCTGCTTTAAGGCAGGGTTTGGAGGTTGTGTTGAGTGTTGTGTTGGTTGGTCTACAGCCAAGGATGGCACCAACTGGGCTGTGAGGGTGCAAGGAGTTGGAGAACTCCAGAACCTGAGGCTGGAGGGGTCTAACCCAACCTCCACCTCCAAGGGTGTCCCAGGGCATCCATAGCAATTCCTGACCTCAAAACCCCCCAAAGGACAGAGAAAGAAGATGGCATCTTCTTACCCATGCTGCTGGAATTTGTTTGGGGAACATCTGAAGAACTTCCCCACCCTTTCACCCCACACCCATGGTTGTGAAAACCCAATTTTTATTTTTTTTTTCCTTCCTTCCTTCTCCCACCCCTTCTTCTTCTCCATGCTGGGAGCTCTCTTTGGTGTAGGAGACCCAAGAGCACTGGTGGATCTCCTACAACCTCTCACCTTGTGGCCAGCATCTTGGAGAAGCTTCGCTGCTGTCAGCCCGCTGATCCCTGCCCCGACGATGACCACGTGGGCTGGACGAGTGGCAGGTTCCAACCCATCTTGGACAATCTTCAGGAGCTCCTCGTAGTCTGGGTCGTGAAGGCAATACTCAGGGTAACATGGGAACCTCTTGGCACTCAGGAGACCTCCGAGCAAGAGGACTTGGAAGAGGACTAAGAGGAGGAGAAGAGAAGGAAAGGAGGCAATGATCAACACACGACTCCATTCCTGGAAGCCGAGGAGGGTGGGGACCACACAAAATGGCTCCAAGTCCCTTGGTAAATCTGCTTTCAGATCACCCGGCGCCGTGATGGAACCCATGACATCGTGTGGGGTCAACAAATGGGATCCTTCTCAGGAGCAATCAAGCCTGGAGATTGGTTTTATGTGTTTTGAGGCTTTTTCATACTCATGGTCTGCCCTGGTGGGCTCCCAGAATGACCTTTGATCAAGCTCCAAAAGCTTCTCAACCAAGAACTGGCACCAACGATGCTCGTTACCCAAGAACCAAGGTGGATTCGTTGGGTTCGTTGGGTTTTTTGGGTTCATTTGGTTTGTTTTTCCCCTTTTCCCAAGAATCCCCAACGCTTTTGAGGCCTTTTTGAGAAGGGTGGAAGGAGGAGACAAGAGAAGGCAGCAAGGTAGAGAGATGAGGTGGAGGCGATGGCCAAGGTGGAGCCATTGTGAGGTTTGGAGATGAAAACAGGGGCTGGAACTTCTGGTTTGTCTTTTTTAAGAAGAATTCTTTAATTTCTGGGACAGCCACCCAGTCAGAAGACCCCTTTCTACCACAACGTGTTCATAACTTCACAGGAAAAGGAAGTTTGAGGAGAAACCACCCTGGCTTTGGGTTTGGGGGTTTTTTGGGGGGGATTTCTGATCTCCAAATGAACTCCAGAGTGACTTTCATTTTCTTTTCCTGCTCCCTGAGGCTGCCTGGTTTCCTTCCAAGAAAAGAAACTCTTCAGAAACCAGAACCTGAGTTATTTTTCTCCTGGCAAATCCCCTTTTTTGGGGTTTTTTGGGGTTTTTTTGCTAGGAAAGACCCAAATCTGCTCGCCCACCACCCCTGCCAAGTGGAGCTTCAGATGACCAGGAGATGATGAGGAAAAAAAAAACCCCAAAGGAGCTTCGTAGTTCCGTTGCCAGGAGGTGACACAGAGGCAGATGTTGCACCAGGTGGGAGGACAGGGGTGGAAAAGAAGAGACCTGAAGGTTGAAGATGAAGAAAACCCAACAGCCAAGAGAGGTGAAGCTTCAGGGGAGAGTCACTCACCGATCTTTGTCATCGTTCCAGGAGGAGGAGGTGTCCTCTGCTGAGCTTTGCTCTCATTTTATACCCTGCCTTCCTCCAGAAAAAAAAAAAAAAAACAACTAAAAGAACCAAGACAAGGAACTCAACCTCCATGTGGTGGGGCCAACCAATGGGAGCACCCCAGTAGAATGCAAATTGGGCCGGAGAAGAGGAACCCACAATTTAGGATGTTGTTGTTCTTCTTCTCCTACAAAAGTGGGTGGGTTTTTTTCTTCTTCTTTCTTTACTCACAGCTTTTGGCCATCAGCCAGGAAGCCCAATTTGAAGAAGTGTCATTAAGAGAAGACAATAAAGAACTTGACCCCACCCTTCTCCTGGAAGGGCTGAGAACTTCCCAGCATGGAAAAAAAAAAAAAATGAAGCTTGGGGTTTGGATTTCCTTGTCCTACTCAAAGGGCCTCATTAAACCCTTCTAATTCTCCTGAGGTTCCACCTGCATCCCGAGGTGACCTCCAAATAGCCAAGATGTCCTTGGTGAGGAAAACGGGAACGTCCAGGTGCAACTCATCTGCTGGATTGCCCAGTTTGGGGTTTGATTTGGTCTCCTTTGGTGCCTTCACCCAAACTCCTGTCTAGAACTGACTTCACCATCGTGATTTCTCCCACCCAACTCTCAACAATATTGAGGTTTTTTGGGGTTTTTTAAACCATAAATGAGGCCAGAGGAGGCCAGGGGGATGATCCAAGGGCTGGAGTAGCCCTTCTCTGGAGATAGATTGAGAGAGTTGGGTTTTTTGGAGGAAAGAAGACCTGGGGAGGCCCAGGTTGTCCCCAAAAGCTTTGGCTGCCCCATTCCTTGAAGTGTTGAAGGCCAAGTTGGATGGGGCTTGGAGCAACCTGGGCTGCTGGGAGGTTCCACCCCATGGCAGGGGAGTTGGGACTTGATGGTCTTGAAGGTCCCTTCTAACCATTCTGTGAGAAATCATCTCAAGGACTTCAGGACCATTGAGTCCAGCTCCTCAAAGTTGAAGTTTGGAGAACTGCTGAAGCCACCAATAACCCCTGGCCTCAACCTTTCCATCTCTGGGATCTCTGTCTTCTGGTGGATTTGTGAGCAGGACACTGGGGTTTTGGGGTGGTGTCTTCATGGAAGAAGTCACCATGTCATGTCTTCATGGACAAGACATCCAGGTCTTGTCCAAGGATGACCTTACTGATGGGGTGTGGAGGTCTTTTTCCACCAGGGTGGAGATCTTGTGGTCCTCCTCCTGGAGGCAACTCTGGGGTAATTTAATCCTCCCCCACCCCAGGTTCTCAGTGTTGCTGCTGGGCTGACCAAGGAGGTCCCACCATGCTTTAACCCCACCTTGGGGGCACCACCCATCCAAAAACTCTTCCAAAACCCTTGAGGGGGTTCACTCCAGGGCTTTTCCCTCCATCAAGGCAAAATCAGGACCTGAGTCTCTGCATCCAGCTCGTGTCCACGGGTTGGTTCCTCCTTGCTCCTCATGAGAACTTCCCTCAGGACCTCCCTTCTCAGAAGAACTGAAGGATGGCATGAGTTTTCTTGAGCTTTAAGTTCTGGAGAACTTAAGAACCCACCAGTGTGGGTCAGCTGGAACACTTGAGAAGGGCAAAGGTTTCATTTTTCAGCAAAAGAAAAAAAACCCAAAAAACCCCCAAAAAAACCTTCCCTGTCTTTTGGTCTAAACTTCTTGGGATACTCCTTCTCCCTTTTGGACCACACCCAGAACCCTTTGTAGATCCTCCTTATCTCTTTGGATCACATACAGAACTTTTGTAAGTCCTCCTTATCCTTTTGGATCGTATCCAGGACCTCTGGAGATCCTCCTCCCTTTGAGCCACATCCAGAACTTCTGTAAGTCCTCCTTATCCCTTTGGACCACATCCAGAACTTCTGTAAGTCCTCCTTATCCCTTTGGATCATATCCAGAACTTCTGTGAATCCTCCTCATCCTTTTGGATCATATCCAAGACCCCTGGAGATCCTTCTCCTCCCTTTGGACCACATCCAGAACTTCTGTAAATCCTCCTTATCCCTTTGGATCATATCCAGGACCTCTGGAGATCCTTCTCCTACCTTTGAGCCACATCCAGAACTTCTGTAAGTCCTCCTTATCCCTTTGGATCATATCCAGGACCTCTGGAGATCCTTCTCCTCCCTTTGAGCCACATCCAGAACTTCTGTAAGTCCTCCTTATCCCTTTGGATCATATCCAGAACTTCTGTAAGTCCTCCTTATCCTTTTGGATCATATCCAAGACCCCTGGAGATCCTCCTCCTCCCTTTGAGCCACATCCAGAACTTCTGTGAATCCTCCTCATCCTTTTGGATCGTATCCAAGACCCCTGGAGATTTTTTTGGACCACATCCAGAACTTCTGTGAATCCTCCTCATCCTTTTGGATCATATCCAAGACCCCTGGAGATGCTCCTCCTCCCTTTGGACCACATCCAGAACTTCTGTAAGTCCTCCTCATCCTTTTGGATCATATCCAGGACCCCTGGAGATCCTTCTCCTCCCTTTGGACCACATCCAGAACTTCTGTAAGTCCTCCTCATCCCTTTGGATCATATCCAGGACCTCTGGAGATCCTTCTCCTCCCTTTGAGCCACATCCAGAACTTCTGTAAGTCCTCCTTATCCCTTTGGATCATATCCAGAACTTCTGTAAGTCCTCCTTATCCCTTGGGATCATATCCAGAACTTCTGTAAATCCTCCTTATCCTTTTGGATCATATCCAGGACCTCTGGAGATCCTCCTCCTCCTCCCCTTGGATCACAACCTGGTTTTGGGTGTGATTTTTTTTTTAATTTGGTGATGACCACTGTTTTCCTGGTGGCTTTTTTCCCCTCTGCTTTGATGACACCCCAAGCACCCCTGTGTCATGGTTTGGTTTTTTTTTGGGCGAAGCAACCTTGGAGAAGAGATTGAGGGATGACACGAAGAAGGAGGAGAAGAAGAAGCCACCAGGATACGTGTTCCTGAGCCAGGAGAAGCTTTAGGAGAACAATGGGGATTGATCCATCGAGGATTAGGACACATGTTGGAACAAGTTGCTTGGAGATCATCTCCCAGATGACAAAGGGGTTGATTGTCTGAGAACAAAGCCTCCAAAGTTGCTCCTCCCATCTTCCCGCTGCTTCCTTGGAAGACGCCGGGAAACGGCGTTGTCTTCTCCCCACCCGTGGTGACACGAAGCTTCCCAGAAGGACAATGGAGAGGGGTCAACACCCAAGGGAGGCAGCTGGTGAGGGGTGGGATGGAGGAAGAGGGGGAAGGAGAAGGAGGAGAAAAAGGAGAAGAGGGAAAAAGAAGAAGGAGAATGAAGGAGAAGAAGGAGGAGAAGGAGGAGAAGAAGGAGGAGAAGGAGGAGGAGGAGAAGGAGGATAAGGAGAAAAGGAGAGGGAGAGGGAGAAGGAGAAGAAGAAGGAGGAGAAGAATGAAGGAGAAGAAGGAGGAGAAGAAGAAGATGAAGAAGGAGAAAAGGAGAAGGAGAAGGAGAAGGAGAAGGAGAAGGAGAAGGAGAAGGAGAAGGAGAAGGAGAAGGAGAAGGAGAAGGAGAAGGAGAAGGAGAAGGAGAAGGAGAAGGAGAAGAGGGAGAAGGAGGAGAAGAAGGAGAAGGAGGAGAAGAAGGAGAAGAAGGAGGAGAAGAAGGAGAAGGAGAAGAAGGAGAAGGAGAAGAAGAAGAAGGAGAAGGAGAAGGAGAAAAGGAGGAGAAGAGGGAGAAGAAGGAGGAGAAGAAGAAGGGGAAGGAGAAGGAGAGGGAGGAGAAGGAGAAGAAGGAGAAGAGGAGGAGGAGGAGAAGAAGGAGGGAAGAAGGAGAAGGAGGAGAAGGAGAAGGAGGAGGAGGAGAAGGAGAAGGAGAAGGAGGAGAAGAAGGAGAAGGAGAAGGAGAAGGAGAAGGAGAAGGAGAAGGAGAAGGAGAAGGAGAAGGAGAAGGAGGAGAAGAGGAGAAGAAGGAGGAGAAGGAGAAGGAGAAGAAGGAGAAGGAGAAGGAGAAAAGGAGGAGAAGAGGGAGAAGAAGGAGGAGAAGAAGAAGGGGAAGGAGAAAAGGAGAGGGAGGAGAAGGAGAAGAGGAGAAGAAGGAGAAGGAGGAGGAGAAGAGGAGAAGGAGAAGGAGGAGGAGAGGGAGAAGGAGAAGGAGAAGGAGAAGGAGAAGGAGAAGGAGAAGGGAGAAGGAGAAGGAGAAGGAGAAGGAGAAGGAGAAGAGAAGAGAAGAGAAGAGAAGAGAAGAGAAGAGAAGAGAAGAGAAGAGAAGAGAAGAGAAGAGAAGAGAAGAGAAGGGACAATGAATGCACAAAGGGGAGGAAGAAGTGCCCATAGTTTGGTCCTCCAGCCCCAGACGTTGGTGTAGGCCCTCAACTGCATCTCTGATGGTTGGATGGAGGGCCCTGAATGGAACGTGGGAGCTGAGGCCTTGGGCAGATGCAAATGAGCCATGGGTGTCAAACACCAGGAGGGAAAACCCCAGGGTGTAGCTGGGAGGATTAATTAACAAAGTTATTAATTAACAAAGTCCTGAGGAGACTTTGAAGGTCATGGAAGGTTTCAAACCTTGCAGGCAACCATCAGGGATGGTCCTGGTCAAGAGGGACCCCAATGACCTTCACTGCGCCCTGGTTGGGACTTAGGGGAGGGGTGTTCAACCTGGAGAAGGCTCTGGGGAGACCTTAGAACACCTTCCAATCCCCAAAGTCCCTGCAGGTACCTCCAGGAGGTTCCTCCAAGTCCCTGAAGTCCCTTCAGATACCTCCAAGACTCCAGAGTCCCTTCAGGTACCTCCAGGAGGTTCCTCCAAGTCCCTGAAGTCCCTTCAGGTACCTCCAGGAGGTTCCTCCAAGTCCCTGAAGTCCCTTCAGGTACCTCCAAGCCCCCAAAGACCCTTCACACACCTCCAGGAGGTTCCTCCAAGTCCCCAAAGTCCCTTCAGGTATCTCCAGCACCTCCTTCTGGTGGAAGGAGTCCAGAAGCTGGGAGTGGATGATCTTCAAGGTGGGGAGGTTGGATTTATCGCAAAAAAACCCCAAACCAAACGAAAAAAAAACCCCAAACCAACTCTTTTTGGTGTCATCAGAGCTAAAAATGAGAACTTTGGGGTTGGGGGAAGAAAAAAAAAAAATAAACTTTCCCTGACCGGGAATCGAACCCGGGCCGCGGCGGTGAGAGCGCCGAATCCTGACCACTAGACCACCAGGGAAGTGATGTCATCAGTGTTTTGGGGTCAATCCATGGGCTTTTGGTTCAGCCATGACCTCAGGGTCCACCAATGACTCGTTGGGGTTCTTCTCTGCTCATCCAGCACCATCCTGAGGGCCTCTTCCTCTCTTTGAGGAACATCAAGGAATTGCCAGAAATCCTTCTTCTCCTTTGGGATCATTTCCAGGATTCCTGGGAATGGGGGAAGCTGCAGAAACTCCGCCTCCTCCTTGGAGGTGGGGAGGAAGGAGTTAACTCCTTCTTCCCAGAATCCTGGGCAGGATTTCGGGCTGATTCCCCATTCTTTTCTCTTTTCCGACGCGAATTCCGGGTCCTTTCTCTTCCTCCATGGATTTGGGTTTTCCTTGGGGTGTTTTTGGGGTGGTAAGTGGAGATTCTTCTCTTCCTTCTTTTTCTTCTTTTCCTCAACATCCACATTTATTTTTTTTTTTTTTATTTAACCCATTTTGTGCTGAAACCAAAGAAAACCCCAAAGGATTTTGGGGCCTTTCTTTCCGGGTGGGAAAAACTCCGAATTCCTTCCTTCCCCTCCCCTCATCTCCCATCCCCTTTTCCCTCACTTTCAATTGTAGTGAGACAGGACCAGGAGCCCTGAGTTATTGATGAGTGGGTGTGGGTTCACCTGTGTCTGGCCTCCCTCCTGAGCATGTGCAGGAGCAGGGGGACAAGAAGAGAGCAGCTGACACCCATGGAGAGAGCTCTCACTCTTCAGTGAGGATGGAGAAGTCCACAGCTCGAGGAGCTCCAGGAGCAGGCAAGAAGGGGTAGATCCCGGAGCCCCAGGAACAGCCCTAGGACATCGTCCAGGAATGGGCTAAACCCTGAGACCTCAGGAGCAGCTCTAGGACATCGTCCAGGAATGGGCTAAACCCCGAGGCCTCAGGAACAGCCCTAGGACATCGTCCAGGAATGGGCTAAACCCCGAGGTCTCAGGAACAGCCCTAGGACATCGTCCAGGAATGGGCTAAACCCTGAGGCCTAGGAACAGCTTAGGACATCGTCCAGGAATGGGTAAACCCGAGGCCTCAGGAGCAGCTCTAGGACATCGTCCAGGAATGGGCTAAACCCCAAGGTCTCAGGAGCAGCTCTAGGACATCGTCCAGGAATGGGCTAAACCCCAAGGTCTCAGGAGCAGCTCTAGGACATCGTCCAGGAATGGGCTAAACCCCGAGGTCTCAGGAGCAGCTCTAGGACATCGTCCAGGAATGGGCTAAACCCCGAGGTCTCAGGAGCAGCTCTAGGACATCGTCCAGGAATGGGCTAAACCCTGAGGTCTCAGGAGCAGCTCTAGGACATCGTCCAGGAATGGGCTAAACCCCAAGGTCTCAGGAACAGCCCTAGGACATCGTCCAGGAATGGGCTAAACCCTGAGGCCTCAGGAGCAGCTCTAGGACATCATCCAGGAATGGGCTAAACCCCGAGGTCTCAGGAGCAGCTCTAGGACATCGTCCAGGAATGGGCTAAACCCCGAGGTCTCAGGATCAGCCCTAGGAGCAAGAAGGGCTCCTCCTGCTACATTCAATCCCACTTTTTTCCTTCCTTTATCCCTTTTTTTCCTCCTTTTACCCCAAATCTTCACCACGTTCATGCCAAGGAGTTGAGAAACCACCTGGAAAAACGGGATAAAACCCAAGCGGATGAAAACAACGACGCGGCGCCTACTGGAAGGGTCTTGGGATCATCGGGAAGAGTTGGGATTGGGAATGGGGAAGCTTTGGGGTTCCTTTTAGAGGAATCTGGGAGAATGTTGCTTCCAAGGAGCTTTTTTAATTATTATTTAATTAATTTTCCCCCCCCCCCCTTTTCCCTGGATATCGGTTTGGGCTTCCGGAGCGATTCCGATTCCTCCGTCGCGCGGCGGCGTTGGGAAAGTGGGAAAACCAAAGAAAAGGGTGGAATTTTAGGGATCTTCTCCCTCATCCTTGAAGTCTCAGCTTAAGAAGATTTCATTTTTATCCCTTTTTCTGGGAAAAATCTTCTTTTAGGCCAAGGGTGAAGCCTGAATGGGAAATCCCAAGGAATGGGGAGAAATTCCAAAGGTTTGGTGACTCCTGAAAACACCAACTGGGAGGAACTGGAGGGTGGGATGGGATCCATGGGAAAACAGGGAGAAAAATAGGATTTTAGGGCACATCCCCCCACCCCAAACCTTCAGGTTTAGGGAAAAAATGGGATTTTTTTCCTGTTTTAATGGAATTTCATTTTTCCTTTCGCCCCTCAGGGAACTTCTGGAAAAAAGGAAGGAAAAATCTGAATTTTCCAGAGTTTTTACCCCTGGGATGGAGCCGTGGGTGGTGCTGGATCCTCGGCAGAAAGCTCTGTACCGGGACGTGATGCAGGAGAGCTACGAAACCCTGATGTCCCTGGGTAAGAAAATGGGGCAAAAAATCCCATTTCCGGCTTTTTGCCCCTCCCCAAATCTCTGGGAAAGGGTTGGGAAGGATGGGAAGGAAGAATCCAAGGAGCTTTCCAAGGGAATTGCCCCAAATCTCAGCCCCCGCCAGAAATCTTTTGGTTTTCATCCATTTCGTCTCATTCCCAGTTCAAACTGGGATCAGTCCCCCCATATTCCCAGTTCAAACTGGGATCAGCTCCCTCATATTCCCAGTTCAAACTGGGATCAGCTCCCCTGCATTCCCAGTTCAAACTGGGATCAGCTCCCCCATATTCCCAGTTCAAACTGGGATCAACTCCCCCACATCCCCAGTTCAAACTGGGATCATCTCCCCCTACATTCCAACCTCAAACTGGGATCAGTCCCTCATACTCCCAGTTCAAACTGGGATCAGCTCCCCTACATTCCAACCTCAAACTGGGATCAACTCCCTCATATCCCCAGTTCCAACTGGGCCCAGCTCCCCCATATTTCCAGTTCAAACTGGGATCAACTCCCCCACATCCCCAGTTCAAACTGGGCCCAGCTCCCCCATATCCCCAGTTCAAACTGGGATCAACTCCCTCATATTCCCGGTTGAAACTGGGATCTTCTCCCTTACATTCCAACCTCAAACTGGGATCAGCTCCCCCATATTCCCAGTTCAAACTGGGATCAGCTCCCCCATATTCCCAGTTCAAACTGGGCCCAGCTTTCTCACATTCCAACCTCAAACTGGGATCACCTCCCCCATATCCCCAGTTCAAACTGGGATCAGCTCCCCTACATTCCAACCTCAAACTGGGCCCAGCTCCCCCATATCCCCAGTTCCAACTGGGCCCAGCTTTCCCATATTCCAACCTCAAACTGGGATCAGCTCCCTCATATCCCCAGTTCAAACTGGGATCATCTCCCCATACATTCCAACCTCAAACTGGGCCCAGCTCTCCCATATCCCCAATTCAAACTGGGACCAGCTCCCCATACATTCCAGCCTCAAACTGGGATCAGCTCCCTCATATTCCAACCTCAAACTGGGATCAGCTCCCCCTTATCCCCAGTTCCAACTGGGCCCAGCTTTCCCACATTCCCAGTTCAAACTGGGATCAGCTCCCTCATATCCCCAGTTCAAACTGGGATCAGCTCCCCTACATTCCAACCTCAAACTGGCATCAGCTCCCTCATATTCCCAGTTCAAACTGGGATCTGCTCCCCTACATTCCAACCTCAAACTGGGACCAGCTCCCCCATATTCCCAGTTCAAACTGGGCCCAGCTCCCCTACATTCCAGCCTCAAACTGGGATCAGCTCCCCTACATTCCAACCTCAAACTGGGATCAGCTCCCCCATATTCCCAGCCTCAAACTGGGCCCAGCTCCCCCATATCCCCAGTTCCAACTGGGCCCAGCTTTCCCATATCCCCAGTTCCAACTGGGCCCAGCTTTCCCACATTCCCAGTTCAAACTGGGACCAGCTCCCCATACATTCCAACCTCAAACTGGGCCCAGCTCCCCCATATCCCCAGTTCAAACTGGGCCCAGCTCCCCCATATCCCCAGTTCCAACTGGGCCCAGCTCCCCCATATCCCCAGTTCCAACTGGGCCCAGCTTTCCCACATTCCCAGTTCCAACTGGGCCCAGCTTTCCCATATTCCAACCTCAAACTGGGATCAGCTCCCTCATATTCCCAGTTCAAACTGGGACCAGCTCCCCTACATTCCAACCTCAAACTGGGACCAGCTCCCCCATATCCCCAGTTCAAAGTGGGATCAGCTCCCCTACATTCCAAGTTCCAACTGGGATCAGCTCCCACATATTCCCAGTTCAAACTGGGATCAACTCCCCCACATCCCCAGTTCAAACTGGGATCAGCTCCCCCATATTCCCAGTTCAAACTGGGATCAACTCCCTCATATTCCCAGTTCAAGCTGGGCCCAGCTCCCCCATATTCCCAGTTCAAGCTGGGACCAGCTCCCTCATATCCCCAGTTCAAACTGGGATCATCTCCCCCTACATTCCAAGTTCGAACTGGGATCAACTCCCTCATATTCCCAGTTCAAACTGGGATCATCTCCCCCTACATTCCAACCTCAAACTGGGATCAGCTCCCTCATATTCCCAGTTCAAACTGGGATCAGCTCCCCTACATTCCAACCTCAGACTTGGATCACCTCCCCCATATCCCCAGTTCCAACTGGGCCCAGCTCCCCCATCTCCCCAGTTCAAACTGGTCCCAGCTCTCCCATTGTGTCTCCCTCCTTCCGAAGCTTTCCCGGGAATTCTGCCTTCCAACCCCCCAAGCCCAGGCCCTTCCCCTTCCCCTTCCCCTTCCCCTTCCCCTTCCCCTTTCCCATTTTTTCCCCTTTTTTCCCCCATTTTTCCAGCAGCCAAGGGGATCCTGAGGGACAAAGCAGCCGAGGGAGGAAGAACGGAGGAACTGGAACCTCAACCACCCCCTCACCCGGAGAAGGAAAAACCTTTGGGTTCCAACCGCCGGAAAACCAAACGCCCGGACAAAGCTCAACCCCCTCAAGATGTCCTCAAAACTCCCAATCCCACCCCAAATCCCAAGTTGACCCCAACCAAAGCCACGGGTGGCTCGACACCCAAAGGGCCACCACGGCAACGCCCGTTTGGTTGTCCCGATTGTGGCAAAGCTTTCCCTTGGGCTTCCCACCTGGAACGGCACCGGAGAGTCCATACTGGAGAACGTCCCTTCGGATGCCCGGAATGTGGAGAAACTTACAGCCAAAGTTCTCACCTTCTCCAACACCGCCGGACCCACGCCAGCGACCGACCCCACCAGTGCGGCCATTGCGGCAAACGCTTCGCCGGCGCGGCCGAGCTGGCGGCTCACGGCCGAGGCCACGCGGCCGAGAAACCCCACAAGTGCCAAGACTGTGGGAAAAGCTTCGTTTGGGCCTCCCACCTCCAACGCCATCGCCGCGTCCACACCGGAGAGAAACCCTACGGTTGCCCCGAGTGCGGCGAAGCCTTCAGCCAAGGTTCTCACCTCACCAAACATCGCCGGAGCCACAGCGGGGAGCGACCTCACCGCTGCCCGGCGTGCGGGAAGACGTTTTGCCAAAGTTCTGACTTGGTTCGGCACCGGAGGAGCCATCTTGGGAAGAAGGCGTCGCGTTGCGGGGATTGCGGGAAGCTCTTCCGAGCCGGGCCGGCCTTGGCGCGTCACCAGCGAGGTCATCGCCGCGAGCGCGCCCATCGTTGCGTTGACTGCGGGAAGGGCTTCGTTTGGGCCTCCCACTTGGAGCGGCACCGCCGGGTCCACACCGGGGAACGTCCCTTCCCCTGTGGCAGCTGCGGGGAACGTTTCGCCCAAAAAGCTCATCTGCTCCAACACCGCAAGACCCACTCCCCCGACCGGCCCTACAAGTGTGGGGATTGTGGGAAACGTTTTGGGGAGGTTCCCCCCTTCCTCGCCCACCGGAGGGGACACGGGGCCCAAAAAAGTTACGCCTGTGAGGAGTGTGGGAAGGGCTTTGCCTGGGCCTCCCACCTGGAGCGGCACCGCCGCGTCCACACCGGGGAGAAACCCTACGGTTGCCCCGAGTGCGGCGAAGCCTTCAGCCAAAGTTCTCACCTCGCCAAACATCGCCGGAGCCACCTCCCCAAAACTGCTCCCTCCCCAGTTCCTCTCCCTCTGCAAGGGTTGGTGAAGGGGGGAGAAGCTGCTGAGGTCACCCAGAGCTTGCAGCGGTGAGGAACCCTGGAGGACCAACTTCTCCTCCGTCCTCATGAAGGATGGGAAGGAGCAAGTTCTCCACCATCATGATGGGTTGAGGAACCTTGAAGGACCAACTTCTCCATTGAGAGATGGGAAGGAACAAGTTCTCCATCATCACGATGGATGGGAAGGGTTGAGGAACCTTGAAGGACCAAGACCTTCTCCATCATCATGATGGATGGAAAGGGTTGAGGAACCTTGAAGGACCAAGACCTTCTCCATCATCATGATGGATGGGATGGGTTGAGGAACCTTGAAGGACCAACTTCTCCATCAAGAGACCAGAAGAACCAAGTTCTCCATCATCACAATGGACGGGAAGGAGTGAGGAACCTTGAAGGCCAAGACCTTCTCCATCATCATGATGCATGGGATGGGTTGAGGAACCTTGAAGGACCAACTTCTCCAGAGAGATGGGAAGGAACAAGTTCTCCATCATCATGATGGACGGGAAGGAGTGAGGAACCTTGAAGGACCAAGACCTTCTCCATCATCATGATGGATGGGATGGGTTGAGGAACCTTGAAGGACCAACATCTCCTCCATCCTCATGAGGGATGGGAAGGAGCAAGTTCTCCATCATTGAGACAGATGGGAAGGGCCAAGTTCTCCACCATCATGATGGGTCAAGGAACCTTAAAGGACCAACTTCTCCATCAAGAGACCAGAAGGACCAAGTTCTCCATCACCATGATGGATGGGAAGGAGTGAGGAACCTTGAAGGACCAAGACCTTCTCCATCATTGATTGAGAGAGATGGGAAGGACCAAGACCTTCTCCATCATCACGATGGATGGGATGGGTTGAGGAACCTTGAAGGCCAAGACCTTCTCCATCATCACGATGGATGGGAAGGGTTGAGGAACCTTGAAGGACCAAGACCTTCTCCATCATCACGATGGATGGGAAGGGTTGAGGAACCTTGAAGGACCAAGACCTTCTCCATCATCTCAACAGCTGGCGACAGCTTGGGGACAGCCCAAGGACACCAGGGGACAGAGGGTGGCACTTGGAGGAGGGCGTTGGGTTGGCCTTTATCCACTGATCCCTCCTGATGTCTCCCACCCGTGGAGCCTCCAGAAAGGGCCATTTTGGGAGGAGGAGCCTCTTCTTGAGGGAAACGCTGATGGATTCTCCTGAGGAAGGAGCAGGAGGGTGACACAGCCCTGGTTCTTCTGCCAAACGTTTGGTGTCCCAGGGGTGGAATAAAAAGGGGGTGGTGGGGGAGGTGGTCCATATCCCATGTCTGCTTCTCCTTCAGCACCAATCTTGGGTTCTGGGGGTTCTTCCCAGCATCCTCCTCAGCATCTTCTCCAAAGACAAAACCAGGCAGAGACATGAGTGGTTTTTTTCCTTTTTTTGGTTTTTTTCCTTGCTGAATTTCTACTTTATTACCTGAATCCCCCCCAATCCTCCCCAAACTCCCCCTCAGCTCATCCCAAAACACCCCCAGAACCTTTTCTTTTGGGGGGGGTGAAGGTCCCACCAAGGAACCATCAGCCTGAAGCAAGTCCCAACTCTTGGTCCTCCCATGGGAAGAGGGGAGGAAGGTTCTGGAGTGATTTCACCTCCTCTCCCCCCACCTTTCCCCCCTCATCACCACAGGGGCAGAGGATGAGGTTGTGAGGGAGAAGAGATGCCTCCCCCCACCCTAAATCCTCACCCAAAACCCCCCAAATCCACCCCAAACCCCCAAACTGTCCCTCATCTGGTTCCCCCCCCCTCATCCCCCAAATCCCTCTGGGGATCTTCACCCCCCAAGCCCCCTCCCCACCTTTTTTCCTTGCTGAATTTCTACTTTATTACCTGAATCCCCCCCAATCTTCCCCAAACTCCCCCTCAGCTCATCCCAAAACACCCCCAGAACCTCTTCTTTTGGGGGGGGGGGTGAAGGTCCCACCAAGGAACCATCAGCCTGAAGCAAGTCCCAACTCTTGGTCCTCCCATGGGAAGGGGGGAGGAAGGTTCTGGAGTGATTTCACCTCCTCTCCCCCCATCTCTCCCCCCTCATCACCACGGGGGCAGAGGATGAGGTTTAGAGGGAGAAGAGATGCCTCCCCCCACCCTAAATCCTCACCCAAACCCCCCAAATCCTCACAAACCCCCCCAAATCCACCCCAAACCCCCAAACTTTCCCTCATCTGGTTCCCCCCCCCTCATCCTCCAAATCCCTCTGGGGATCTTCACCCCCCAAGCCCCCTCCCCATCTTTTTTCCTTGCTGAATTTCTACTTTATTACCTGAATCCCCCCCAATCCTCCCCAAACTCCCCCTCAGCTCATCCCAAAACACCCCCAGAACCTTTTCTTTTGGGTTGGGGGGTGAAGGTCCCACCAAGGAACCATCAGCCTGAAGCAAGTCCCAACTCTTGGTCCCACCTTTCCCCCCTCATCACCACGGGGGCAGAGGATGAGGTTTAGAGGGAGAAGAGATGCCTCCCCCCACCCTAAATCCTCACCAAACTCCCCCAAATCCACCCCAAACCCCCAAACTGTCCCTCATCTGGTTCCCCCCCCTCATCCTCCAAATCCCTCTGGGGATCTTCACCCCCCAAGCCCCCTCCCCACCTTTTTTCCTTGCTGAATTGCTACTTTATTACCTGAATCCCCCCCAATCCTCCCCAAACTCCCCCTCAGCTCATCCCAAAACACCCCCAGAACCTTTTCTTTTGGGGGGGGGGTGAAGGTCCCACCAAGGAACCATCAGCCTGAAGCAAGTCCCAACTCTTGGTCCTCCCATGGGAAGGGGGAAGGGAAAGTCCTGGAGTGATTTCACCTCCTCTCCCCCCATCTCTCCCCCCTCATCACCACGGGGACAGAGGATGAGGTTTAGAGGGAGAAGAGATGCCTCCCCCCACCCTAAATCCTCACAAACCCCCCCAAATCCACCCCAAACCCCCAAACTGTCCCTCATCTGGTTCCCCCTCTCCTCCCCCAAATCCCTCTGGGGATCTTCACCCCCCAAGCCCCCTCCCCACCTTTTTTCCTTGCTGAATTTCTACTTTATTACCTGAATCCCCCCCAATCCTCCCCAAACTCCCCCTCAGCTCATCCCAAAACACCCCCAGAACCTTTTCTTTTGGGGTGGGGGGTGAAGGTCCCACCAAGGAACCATCAGCCTGAAGCAAGTCCCAACTCTTGGTCCTCCCATGGGAAGAGGGAAGGGAAAGTCCTGGAGTGATTTCACCTCCTCTCCCCCCATCTCTCCCCCCCCATCACCACGGGGGCAGAGGATGAGGTTTAGAGGGAGAAGAGATGCCTCCCCCCACCCTAAATCCTCACCCAAATCCCCCCAAATCCACCCCCAACCTCCCCCCCTCTCCCCCAAATCCCTCTGGGGATCTTCACCCCCCAAGCCCCCTCCCCACCTTTTTTCCTTGCTGAATTTCTACTTTATTACCTGAATCCCCCCCAATCCTCCCCAAACTCCCCCTCAGCTCATCCCAAAACACCCCCAGAACCTTTTCTTTTGGGGTGGGGTGAAGGTCCCACCAAGGAACCATCAGCCTGAAGCAAGTCCCAACTCTTGGTCCCACCTTTCCCCCCTCATCACCACGGGGGCAGAGGATGAGGTTTAGAGGGAGAAGAGATGCCTCCCCCCACCCTAAATCCTCACCCAAACCCCCCAAATCCTCACAAACCCCCCCAAATCCACCCCAAACCCCCAAACTGTCCCTCATCTGGTTCTCCCCCCTCATTCTCCAAATCCCTCTGGGGATCTTCACCCCCAAGCCCCCTCCCCACCATTCCTTCCTTTTTTCCTTGCTGAATTTCTACTTTATTACCTGAATCCCCCCCAATCCTCCCCAAACTCCCCCTCAGCTCATCCCAAAACACCTCCAGAACCTTTTCTTTTTTGGGGGGGTGAAGGTCCCACCAAGGAACCATCAGCCTGAAGCAAGTCCCAACTCTTGGTCCTCCCATGGGAAGGGAGAAGGGAAAGTCCTGGAGTGATTTCACCTCCTCTCCCCCCACCTTTTCACCCCCCATCACCACGGGGACAGAGGATGAGGTTTAGAGGCAGAAGAGATGCCTCCCCCCACCCTAAATCCTCACCCAAAACCCCCCAAATCCACCCCAAACCCCCAAACTGTCCCTCATCTGCTTCCCTCCCCTCATCCTCCAAATCCCTCTGGGGATCTTCACCCCCCAAGCCCCCTCCCCACCTTTTTTCCTTGCTGAATTTCTACTTTATTACCTGAATCCCCCCCAATCCTCCCCAAACTCCCCCTCAGCTCATCCCAAAACACCCCCAGAACCTTTTCTTTTGGGGGGGGTGAAGGTCCCACCAAGGAACCATCAGCCTGAAGCAAGTCCCAACTCTTGGTCCTCCCATGGGAAGGGGGGAGGGAAAGTCCTGGAGTGATTTCACCTCCTCTCCTCCCACCTTTCCCCCCTCATCACCACGGGGGCAGAGGATGAGGTTTAGAGGGAGAAGAGATGCCTCCCCCCACCCTAAATCCTCACCCAAACCCCCCAAATCCTCACAAACCCCCCCAAATTCACCCCAAACCCCCAAACTGTCCCTCATCTGGTTCCCCCCCCTCATCCTCCAAATCCCTCTGGGGATCTTCACCCCCCAAGCCCCCTCCCCACCATTCCTTGCTTTTTTTCCTTGCTGAATTTCTACTTTATTACCTGAATCCCCCCCAATCCTCCCCAAACTCCCCCTCAGCTCATCCCAAAACACCCCCAGAACCTTTTCTTTTTTGGGGGGGGGGTGAAGGTCCCACCAAGGAACCATCAGCCTGAAGCAAGTCCCAACTCTTGGTCCTCCCATGGGAAGGGGGGAGGAAGGTTCTGGAGTGATTTCACCTCCTCTCCCCCCATTTCTCCCCCCTCATCACCACGGGGACAGAGGATGAGGTTTAGAGGGAGAAGAGATGCCTCCCCCCACCCTAAATCCTCACCCAAACCCCCCAAATCCTCACAAACCCCCCCAAATCCACCCCAAACCCCCAAACTGTCCCTCATCTGCTTCCCCCCCCTCATCCCCCAAATCCCTCTGGGGATCTTCACCCCCCAAACCCCCTCCCCACCTTTTTTCCTTGCTGAATTTCTACTTTATTACCTGAATCCCCCCCAATCCTCCCCAAACTCCCCCTCAGCTCATCCCAAAACACCCCCAGAACCTTTTCTTTTTGGGGGGGGTGAAGGTCCCACCAAGGAACCATCAGCCTGAAGCAAGTCCCAACTCTTGGTCCTCCCATGGGAAGGGGGGAGGAAGGTTCTGGAGTGATTTCACCTCCTCTCCTCCCACCTTTTCACCCCCCTCATCACCACGGGGGCAGAGGATGAGGTTTAGAGGGAGAAGAGATGCCTCCCCCCACCCTAAATCCTCACCAAACCCCCAAATCCTCCTCAAACCCTCCCAAATCCACCCCAAACCCCCAAACTGTCCCTCATCTGGTTCCCCCCCCTCATCCTCCCCCAAATCCCTCTGGGGATCTTCACCCCCCAAGTCCCCTCCCCACCATTGCTTCACCCCCTGGCCCTCCAACAGGAAGGGGGGACAGGCCATGGCCCCCCCCCACCACCATCTTGGTGTCCCCAGAAGTGACTTTGAGCCCCATCCTTGCAGCCCCCCCCTCAGGAGTTGGGGGGTGGGAGGGAAGCCCAAGACTCTTGGGGGGCAGCGGCATCGCTGGGTTGGGTCCCCCCCTCCCCAGGCCTCCACCTCATGGCGGGGGGCAACAGAGCTTTGGGCCAATCCCGGGGGGCGATGGAGAAGGATGAAGAGGAGGAGGAAGGCAGAGGCTGGGAACCAGAGCTGGGGGCTTCAGGCCAACGTTGGGAGGTGGCGGGCGTCCCCTCACCCTCCCACCAAACCGTGGGCAACCAAGGGATGGGACCACGGAGCCGCCGGGGAGCGGCCATGGCGGCACCGAGGGTTTTGCCACGTTGGGGAGGTTTTTCTGGCCTTCCTCCCTCTCCTCCTCCTCCTCCTCCTGGGGAGTGGGCGCGTTGGTGGCGGTTGCGGTGGGAGCTGCGTCCGAAGCGTTTCCCGCAGTGGGCGCAGGGGAAAGGTTTCTCCCCGGTGTGGCTGAGGCGGTGCCGGTCGTAGTGGGAGCTCCAGGCGAAGCCTTTTCCACAGAGGCCACACTGGAAAGGTTTCTCCCCACGGTGGAGCCTCCGGTGCCCTTCCAGGCTGGCGGGGGAGCTGAAACCCTTCCCGCAGTCGGGGCAGAGGTGTGGCCGGGCGGGGTGGAGGCCGTGGGTCCGGCGGTGGGCGCGCAACGTGGAGCCGACGGCGAAGGTTTTGCCACAGTCGCCGCAGCCGAAGGGTTTCTCGCCGGTGTGGACGCGGCGGTGCCGCTCCAGGTGGGAGCTGACGGCGAAGCTCTTCCCACAGTCCCCACAGCCAAAGGGTTTCTCGCCGGTGTGGATGCGGCGGTGCCGTTCCAAGTGGGAGATCCAACCGAAGCTCTTCCCGCACGCCCCGCACGGGTAAGGTTTGGCGACGCCGACGCTGCCATTTTGGGTGGAGGTCGGCGCCGTTTTGGCGTTTCGCTGCCGGGAGTGGGCGCGTTGGTGCTTGGCCAAGGCTGAACCCCAACGGAAGCAACGGTGGCAGGCCGGGCAGGCGTAGGGCCGCTCGCCGGCGTGGAGGTGTTGGTGTTGGAGGAGGTCGGAGCTTTGGCCAAGAGATTCCCCGCGTTGCTCGCAGCGGGAAGATGGCGGCGGGGAGCGGCTGCCGGCAGGCTCGGCGCCAAGCGGGGGAGTTTGGGTCCCTTTGTGCTGGAAACGTTGAGGGTCTGTCTGGTGGTTGAGGCGTTTGCCACAGTCGGTGCATTTCTGGGGGGGTGGTGGGGGTTCTTCTTCAGCTCCTTCCTCCTCCTCCTCCTCGGAGACGGCGGCGTGGGTGCGCATGTGCCGGTCAAGATGGGAGCTCCAGGCGAAGGCCCGACCGCAGCGGGTGCAGCGGAAGGGTTTCTCCCCGGTGTGGATGCGTCGGTGGCGTTCCAGGTGGGAGCTCCAGGAGAAAGCTTTCCCACAGACCCCACACTCAAAGGGTTTTCCACCCGAGTGGCTCTTCCGGTGCCGGTCCAAAGCTTCGGGATCGGCGAAGCCGCGGCCGCACTGAGGGCAGCGGTTGGGCCGCTGGCCGGCGGGGCCGTGGGTCCGTTGGTGGGTGAGGAGGGAGGAGCTGACGCTGAAGCGGCGGCCGCAGTCGGGGCAGGCGTAGGGACGCTCCCCGGTGTGGACCCGGTGGTGGATGGTGAGGTCAGAACGTTGGATGAAGGTTTTGCCGCAGTCGGGGCAGCGGTAGGGGCGGTCGCCGCTGTGGATTTTCTGGTGTTTGACCAGGGCTGATTTGTGGCTGAAGCTCTTCCCGCACTCGCCGCAGGTGTTGGGGGGTTGGGTGGGGGTTGTGGCCCCCTCTCCTCCGTTCCTGCCAACCCTCAGCTCCGTGGGGCTCAAAGGATTTTCCTCACCTGAGGGTTTCACCGCTTCGGGCTCTTTCACGGCGGCTTCTCCAGGAGGTTCCTGCTCTGCTCCTGCTCCGTCGTCTGTGGGGCAGAAGGAGAGAAGGAGACACAAGGCAGGCAGGAGACAGCTTGGGATGTGGGAGGAAAAGGAGAGGAACCACCTCTTCCAAGGGAACCACCTCTTCCGAGGGAATCACCTCCAGCAGAAACATCTCCAACTGGAAGCTCACCGGTGGCCGCGTTGTCCCTGGGCACGTGGAGATCCAGGGCTGTGGGTTGGTCCAGATCGGGCTTAGAAACGGGGAATTCTGTGAGGAAAAAAAACAACAAACAAACAAAAAAAAAAACCCATAAGTCAGTGGAAGAGCCCCCCCAAAACCCAAGGTGAACCCCCCCTCCACCCCCAGATTCTCCTCACCCAGGGCCATCAGTGCCTCGTAGCTCTCCTGCATCACGTCGCGGTAGAGCGCTCGCTGCCGCGGGTCCAGCGCCACGTAAGGCTCCATGTGGCCCCCAAAACCCCCCCTGAAAGAAGGAGGTGAGCTGACTAAACAATTTTCCCTTTTTTTTGTTTGTTTTGTTTCCCTAAAAAAAAATTGAGGGGGCAGAAAGAAGCAGAAAGAAGGAGGAGAAAAACGGAACCGCGGGCGGCGGAATTCCTTAGGGAAGAGGGAAAAAAAAAAAGAGGCAAAACCCAACCCACGGAGACCCGCTGAGGAAAAACTCCCCTAAACTTAATTTCCACAGAGATTTCATGGAATTCCCAATGCACTGATGCTTCTCCGTGGGGTATTTCACCTTCCCCAAACCTCCTGTCCCAAGTTTTCCATCGTTTTTCAGTTTCCCTCGCAGCAGAGCTCTTAGAGCTGCTGAATCATAGAATCATAGAATTAGCCAGGTTGGAAGGGACCTCAGAGATCATCTAGTCCAACCCTTGACCCACCGGAGCAGTTGCTAGACCATGGCACTGAGTGCCACATCCAGTCTTTTTTTAAATATCTCCAGGGACGGAGAATCTACCACCTCCCCGGGCAGTCCATTCCACAGCCTGATCACCCTCTCCGTGAAGAAATTCTTTCTAATATCTAACCTAAACCTCCCCTGGCACAACTTAAGACTGTGTCCTCTTGTCTTGTTGAAGGTCGTCTGTGAAAAGAGTCCAGTTCCCACCTCGCTACAGCCTCCTTTCAGGTAGTTGTAGACAGCAATGAGGTCTCCCCTGAGCCTCCTCTTCTTCAGGCTGAACAGCCCCAGCTCTCTCAGCCTCTCCTCATAGGGCCTGTGCTCGAGTCCCTTCACCAGCCTGGTTGCCCTCCTTTGGACCTGTTCCAGGACCTCTATATCCTTCTTAAACTGAGGGGCCCAGAACTGGACACAGGACTCAAGCTGTGGCCTCACCAGGGGCAGAATCCCCTCCCTGGACCTCTTGGCCACACTCTTCCTCATCCAGGATGCCCTTGGGATTCTTGGCCACACTGCTGGCTCATGGTCACCTTCCTGTCACCCCAAACTCCCAGGTCCCTTTCTGCCACTCTGGAGCTCCCCATGGGGTTGTTGTGGCCAAAATTCAGGACCTGGCACTTGGAATGTTGAACCTGGCTCCAACCTCCTTTCAGGGAGTTGGAGAGAGTGATGAGGTCTCCCCTGAGCCTCCTCTTCTTCAGGCTGAACAGCCCCAGCTCTCTCAGCCTCTCCTCATAGGGCCTGTGCTCGAGTCCCTTCACCAGCCTGGTTGCCCTCCTTTGGACCTGCTCCAGGACCTCTACATCCTTCTTAAACTGAGGGGCCCAGAACTGGACACAGGACTCAAGCTGTGGCCTCACCAGTGCTGAGTACAGGGGCAGAATCACTTCCCTGGACCTGCTGGTGACGCTGTTTCTGAGCCAGCCCAGGATGCCATTGGCCTTCTTGGCCACAAGGGCACATTGCTGGCTCATGGTCATCCTCTTGTCTACCAGGACCCCCAGGTCTCTTTCACCTACACTGCTCTCTCTCCAGCAGGTCAGCCCCCAACCTATACTGGGCCATCGTGTTGTTCTTCCCCAAATGCAAAACTCTACACTTCCCCTTGTTGAATTTCATCATGTTTCTCTCTGCCCAACTCTCCAGCCTGTCTAAGTCTCTCTGAATGGCAGCACAGCCTTCTGGTGTGTCAGCCACTCCTACCAGCTCAGTGTCATCAGCAAACTTGCTGAGGGTACACTCTATACCCTCATCCAAGTCGTTGATGAAGATATCGAACAACACCGGTCCCAGCACCGACCCCTGAGGGACTCCACTAGTCACACACCTCCAACCAGATTCTGCCCCATTGACTACAACTCTCTGACTCCTTCCTTTCAACCAGTTCCTGATCCACCTCACTACCTGATCACCAAACCCATACTTGATCAACTTACCTACAAGGATGCTGTGAGAGACGGTGTCAAATGCTTTACTGAAATCAAGATAAACCACATCTACCGCTCTTCCATCATCTATCCACCTAGTCATTTCCTCATAGAAGGCTATGAGGTTAGTCAAACATGATTTACCCTTGATAAAACCATGCTGACTGCTCTTGATGACCCCCATGTCCTTGATATGCCTGGAGATAGTGACAAGAACAAGTTGTTCCATCACCTTTCCAGGGATGGAGGTGAGGCTGACCGGTCTATAGTTACCCGGGTCTTCCTTCTTGCCCTTCTTGTAGACTGGAGTGACATTTGCTATCCTCCAGTCCTCAGGCACCTCTCCTGTTACCCATGACTTACTGAAGATGATGGAGAGTGGCCTAGCAATGACCTCCGCCAGCTCCCTCAGCACCCTTGGATGCATTCCACCTGGACCCATCGACTTACGGATGTCCAGATTACTCAGCTGATCCCTAACCCAATCCTCATCTACCACCATGTCAAACTCCTCATCTATCTTGACTGCTTCTGGGGCTCAACGAATCTGGGGCTCACGCGGAAACCCTGCAGGAGTAAAGACAGAGGCAAAGAAGGCGTTCAGCACCTCTGCCTTCTTTATATCCTCTGTCACCAGGGCTCCCAGCTCATTCCTTATGAGCTAACACCTCATATTGCCTCTGGTGTTAGTTTTGTTAGCTATGGATTTGAAATGGAAAAAGAATAAAAAGCCATTTTTCACTTCCCTCTCTGCACCCTCCTCGTTACCTGCAGTCTTCGGCTTCGGGGGGTGTTGTCTGCAGAGCTCCCCTTGATTTTTTTTTCTTTTAAAAGCCCCTTTTTTGAGGTTTTTCCCCTCAAAAAATGAGGGGTTTGTTCAATGCGAGGGAAGGGGATGGGGGGGACAGGGGGAACGGGGGGGGGGGGGTCCCGGTGTCCTCTGATTTCCAGAGTAGTAAAATAAAATTAAAAAAAAAAAAAAAAGGAGGGGGGGGAGAAGGGGAAAAGAAGGAATTTAAAATTAAAAAAAAAAAAAAAGGGGGAGGGGGGGACAAAATAAAATAAAAATAAAGGAGGGAGAGAACAGCTCTGCGCGACTCTCTCAGGTCCCTCTGGTGGCACAGCGGGCGGAAACTTAAAGAAAAAAAAATAAATTTACCTTGCAAAGTAGAAGAATTGTTTAGAGTTGGTTGGTTTTACCTTAGAATGTGTGGGAAAAAGGGGTTTTTTTAGGGGGGTTTCGCCGCCATCTCTGTGCGTTTACCTCAGGGAGAGCCGCGGAGCTCCTCGGTTGCCAAGCCGGGAGAAGCGACGGAGCCGGAGGTTTAGAGGTGATGAGATTGACGAGGGGAGCATTTTGGGGTTAAAAACTTGGAATTCGGAGCTGAGGGGAGGGGACTGGGGGGAGCGAGTGAGGAATGAAGGGGCCGGGTTGACTTGTCGCGTAATTCCACACACACACACCCCCCTCTCCCCCTTGCCGCGCTGGTTTTGGGGCTAAAAAGAGGGCGTTTGGCTCAACGTGATGATGTGAGGGTAGCGAGGAGCTCTCCAAAACGTTTAAAAGCCCGGTGAGGGGTTTTAGGGCTCAGAGAAGCCGCAGAAATCCCCCCCCCCCGTCCCCCGTCCCCTTCTTTGCGCCACAGCCGCCATTTTGAGGGGGGTTTTGCCCTCCCGTTGCCTTGGCAACGCCGGCGGGTTGCCCTCACCCAAGATGGCCGCCAAGGCTTCACCCACCGCCTCCCCAGGGGCCATTTTAAGCGGGCAGTGGCGGGGAGGCCGCCGCCATCTTCCCTCTCGCCGCGCCTGAAGCCGCGGCCGCCATTTTGGAAGAGGGCAGGAGCCGCCATTTTGCCAGCGGGCGCCTCTTCCCTCTTCACCCCCCCCCCCCCTTTTAGTTCTGAGGTGAAAGTCCCGAATTAAAGGTTTTTTACCCCAATTTCTGCCCTCCCCGACCCCAAGGAGAGCTCTGCGGGAAATATTTCCTCCCCCAGAGCAGAGAGAGTGAGGGAAATGGAAAAAAAAGGAAAAAAAACCACAGAGAAATGGGGGTGTTGGAGCCTGCGTGGGAGGGAAATCGACCAAAGGGTTTTTATATTAAAATGTATATATTAAATTTAAATATTATTCTTTTTCACCAGAACCCCCTCCTGGGTTTTTCAGCATCCCTGAAAATCGAGGTTTTTGAAGGAAAACTTAAAAATAAAGTCCCTGGGAAGCTCCTTTTAAGTCGAACGCAGCGTTTGGGGGACAGGTGAGTAAGGCCAGGGCAAAAATGGGTCCTTTTTCCCCAAAAAAACAGTGATTTTAAGGAAACATCACCCCCTATCCTATAGGAACCCCATAGGGATCCCCCAGTCCTACAGGAACTCCATAGGGACCCCCCACAATCCTATAGGGAGCCCCCCAGTCCTACAGGGAGCCCCCAATCCTATTAGGACCCTATAGGGACCTCCCCCAATCCTATAGGGACGCCCCCTAATCCTACAGGGAGCCCCCAACCCTATTAGGACCCTATAGAGACCACCTCCAATCCTACAGGGAGCCCCCAACCCTATTAGGACCCTATAGAGACCCCCCCACTCCTATAGGGACCCCCTCCAATCCTACAGGGAGCCCCCAACCCTATAAGGACCCTATAGGGACCCCCCCCCCAATCCTACAGGGAGCCCCCAACCCTATTAGGACCCTATAGGGACCTCCCCCAATCCTATAGGGACCCCCTCCCCAACCCCACAGGGAGCCCCCAACCCTATTAGGACCCTATAGGGACCCCCAGCAATCCTATAGGGACGCCCCCAATCCTATAGGAACCCCCTCCGCAACCCCACAGGGAGCCCCCAACCCTATTAGTACCCTATAGGGACCTCCCCCAATCCTATATGGACCCCCCCAGTCCTACAGGGACTCCCCTTAATCCTATTAGGACCCTATAGGGACGTCCCCCAATCCTATAGAGACCCCCCCAATCCTATAGGGACCCCCTCCCCAACCCTACAGGGAGCCCCCAACCCTATTAGGACCCTATAGGGACCCTCCTCAATCCTATAGTGACCCCCCCAATCCTATAGAGACCCCCCCAATCCTATAGGGACCCCCTCCCCAATCCCACAGGGAGCCCCCAACCCTATTAGGACCCTATAGGGACCCCCTCCCCAACCCTATTAGGACCCTATAGGGACCCCCCCAATCCTATAGGGACCCCACCCAACCCTATAGGGACCCCCTCCCCAACCCTACAGGGAGCCCCCAACCCTATTAGGACCCTATAGAGACCCCCTCCCCAATCCGACAGGGAGCCCCCAACCCTATTAGGATCCTATAGGGACCCCCTCCCCAACCCTACAGGGAGCCCCCAACCCTATTAGGACCCTATAGGGACCCCCTCCCCAACCCTATTAGGACCCTATAGGGACCCCCCTAATCCTATAGGGACCGCCTCCCCAACCCTACAGGGAGCCTCCAACCCTATTAGGACCCTATAGGGACCCCCAGCAATCCTATAGGGACCCCCCCAATCCTATAGGAACCCCCTCCCCAACCCTACAGGGAGCCCCCAACCCTATTAGGACCCTATAGGGACCTCCCCCAATCCTATAGGGACCCCCCCAGTCCTACAGGGACTCCCCCTAATCCTATTAGGACCCTATAGGGACGTCCCCCAATCCTATAGAGACCCGCCCAATCCTATAGGGACCCCCTCCCCAATCCCACAGGGAGCCCCCAACCCTATTAGGACCCTATAGGGACCCCCCCAATCCTATAGGGACCCCATAGGACCCCGACATTGTAGTTACAGCTACTTATAGCCCCCCTATATCCCCCCTATAGCCCCCCCTATAGCCCCCCGGCCCCGCCCCTCGCTTCCCACGCGTAGGAAACCACGCCCACTCTACCTTAATTTACATAACCACGCCCCTCCACCCCCTGCCCCGACCAATCGCGCTCTTTGCGCTTGCGTGACCACGCCCCCGCTCCCCCCCCTCCCCTCCCCGCTCCGTGGCCACGCCCCTCGGGCCGTCATTCTGGCGGCGGGTCGGGCAGGGAGCGGTAACGCGGGGAGCGGTAACGCGGGGGCTCCCGCAGCAACCGGACCGGGATGGAAGCACCTCCGGCTCCTCCTACCGTTCCCCCGGCTCCTTGCAGCGTTGCCCGTAGCCTCCAGGATGAATTAACGTGCCCGGTATGCTTGGAATACTTCAACGACCCCGTGTTGGTGGCCGAGTGCGGGCATAACTTCTGCCGCGCCTGCGTAACGCAATGCTGGGAGGACTCGGCTCGTCGCCTTTGCTGCCCTCAGTGCCGGGAACCGGTACCGCAACGGCTCTTCCGCCCTAACCGCTCTCTGGGGAACATCGTCCACATCGTTCGGCAGTTGGGATTACCCCCGGGTCCTGCTGATCCACCGCCGGGACCTCCAGCTCCTGCTCCGCCTTTACCCGCAGCTTCTCCGCCGGTTCCTCCGGGGCCTCCGCGTTGTCCCCGTCACGGGGAACCTTTGAGGCTTTACTGCGTTCAGGATCGCCGTGCTGTCTGCGTCGTTTGTCACCTTTCCCGGGAACACCGGAACCACACCGTGCTGCCCGCCGAGGAGGCTGCCCACGCCGCAGAGGTCAGTGCCGGGGATGTTAAGGAACCCCCCCCTTATTTAGGGGGTGTGCTTGGGATCCCCCCTAAATGGGGCTCAAATAGGGACCCCAGTTTGGGGGTGTAGAGACCCCCGTTTTTAAGGGGGTGCAGTGAGGACTGAGTAAGTAGGTGAGAATGGGGGTCAAATAGACCAGGACCCCAGTTTGGGGGGGTAGGCACCCCCGTTTTTAAGGGGGTGCAGTGAGTGAGGACTGAGTGGAAAGGTGAGCACCCCCCTTAATGGGGGTCAAATAGACCAGGACCCCAGTTTGGGGGGGTAGAGACCCCCGTTTTTAAGGGGGTGCAGTGAGTGAGGACTGAGTGGAAAGGTGAGCACCCCCCTTAATGGGGGTCAAATAGACCAGGACCCCAGTTTGGGGGGGTAAGGACCCCCGTTTTTAATGGGGTGCAATGAGGACTGAGTGGAAAGGTGAGAATGGGGGTCAAATAGAGCAGGACCCCAGTTTGGGGGGGTGGGACCCCCGTTTTTAAGGGGGTGCACTGAGTGAGGACTGAGTAGAAAGGTGAGCACCCCCCTTAATGGGGGTCAATTACACCAGGACCCCAGTTTGGGGGGGTAGGGACCCCCGTTTTTAATGGGGTGCAGTGAGGACTGAGTAGAAAGGTGAGAATGGGGGTCAAATAGAGCAGGACCCCAGTTTGGGGGGGTAGGGACCCCCGTTTTTATGGGGGTGCAGTGAGGACTGAGTAGAAAGGTGAGAATGGGGGTCAAATAGAGCAGGACCCCAGTTTGGGGGGGTAGAGACCCCCATTTTTAAGGGGGTGCAGTAAGGACTGAGTAGAAAGGTGAGAACCCCCCTTAATGGGGGTCAAATAGAGCAGGACCTCAGTTTGGGGGGGTAGGGACCCCCGTTTTTAAGGGGGTGCAATGAGGACTGAGTATAAAGGTGAGAATGGGGGTCAAATGGACCAGGACCCCAGTTTGGGGGGGTAGAGACCCCCGTTTTTAAGGGGGTGCAGTGAGGGCTGAGTAGAAAGGTGAGTACCCCCCTTAATGGGGGTCAAATAGACCAGACCCCAGTTTGGGGGGGTAAGGACCCCCGTTTTTAATGGGGTGCAATGAGGACTGAGTGGAAAGGTGAGAATGGGGGTCAAATAGAGCAGGACCCCAGTTTGGGGGGGTGGGACCCCCGTTTTTAAGGGGGTGCACTGAGTGAGGACTGAGTAGAAAGGTGAGCACCCCCCTTAATGGGGGTCAATTACACCAGGACCCCAGTTTGGGGGGGTAGGGACCCCCGTTTTTAATGGGGTGCAGTGAGGACTGAGTAGAAAGGTGAGAATGGGGGTCAAATAGAGCAGGACCCCAGTTTGGGGGGGTAGAGACCCCCGTTTTTAAGGGGGTGCAGTGAGGACTGAGTGGAAAGGTGAGAATGGGGGTCAAATAGAGCAGGACCCCAGTTTGGGGGGGTAGAGACCCCCGTTTTTAAGGGGGTGCAGTGAGGACTGAGTATAGAGGTGAGTACCCCCCTTAATGGGGGTCAAATAGACCAGGACCCCAGTTTGGGGGGGTAGGGACCCCCGTTTTTAATGGGGTGCACTGAGGACCGAGTACCCCCCTTAATGGGGCAGAATTTGGGGTGCAAAAGGGACTCAAAGCCCCCACCCCAAGAAATGGGGACCCCCTAGAGAGGGGGCTGAGCCCATAGGGTATAAAGGGGTGGAAAATGGAGCTGGTTTCAACTGGGAGGATACTGGGAGGAGGGGAAGGGGGAGGTGTATGAGAGCTGGAGTCACCTTTGGGGTGTGGGGGGGGTTCAAAACCACCCCAAAAAATCCAAAAATTGTCATTTTTTGAGCAAAAAAAGACACTTGGAGGGGGTTGGGGGGGGGGTTATGACCAGTAGGTGCAATTTGGGGTTAAACGAGGGGGGGGAACCCCCAGGAGGGAGTTTTTCCCCCTGGAAACCCTGGAAATAAGATCAATTGGAAGCTAATTAATTGAAATAAAAGGGAATTAATTAAAGTTAATGAAACGAAACCACCCCCCCCCGGGGGCGTTTGGAGAACGTGACGCAGAACGGATATGGAGCTGATCGGTGAGGAAGAGGAGGATCCCTCCCATCTTGCTCTGTTTAGGGGGTGTTTTTGTGCTGGAATTATTAATTAGTAATTAATAATTAAAAGATTTAGGAGGGGGGGGGGAAGGGAGGGAGCACCCAAGATGCCGGCCCGAGGATCTTCACTGCGCAGCGACCGCTGGAGGAGGAGGAAGGAGGCTTTGAGGAGGAAGGAGATTTCCCTCTTCTGAACGCCTGCAATTAAGGCTTGTGATAATTAGTCACTAATTAGGGCAAATTATTAATTATTCCATCAGTGCTGCTCAAGCAAAAGCCACCACAAAGCTTCCAGAGCCAATTTCGGCCTCGATTCGCCGCCGCCGTCCTCTCCCTCTTCTGTAACCTCAACACCACCCCCAAAATTCAGGTTTTTAGCCTGGTTTTTAAGTCCTTTTAGGATCTTTAGGCACAGCTGCCACCAAACCCCACTGAGGTTGTTGCTTTTTTGGTGTTTTTCCCCTCATTAAGCTGATTTTTATCCACCTTGGGGGGGGTTCTTGCAACCTCTGCCCCTGTTTTTTCCCAGTCTTTTAATCCAGGGCTTAAATTCTGCCTTTTTTTCTGAGGGTATTTGGGTAATGGCAGCAAAATCTTGGGTTTATTTCTTATTAAAAAAGGGGTTTTTATCTAAAAAAAACTGTTTTATTTGTGAAAAACCTGATTTCCTCCAAAAAAACTGTTTCACTTCTTAAAAAGTCAGGTTTATTTCTAAAAACACTTGGTTTATTTCGAGAAAAAACTGATTTCTTTCTAAAATACCTGTTTTATTTTGAAAAAAAAAAAGGGTTTATTTCTTTAAAAACTTGTTTACTTCTAAAAAAAGTTGTTTAAAAAAAGTGGGGTTTATTGAACAACCTGGAAGTGGCCAGACCCTCCATTTTGAGGCCGTTTCAGGCAGATTTGGGGGCGTCTTGATTTTCTTCCTGCCCTTTTTTTTTTTTTTGGGATATTTTTGGGGTTGGTTGGGAACTTTTTGACCTTTTTTTGGCATTCCTGAAGTAAAAGAGAGCAGGGAGGACACGAGGTGTGTGAGGGAACCTCCCCTCAGCTTGTGGGGGTTGTGGTGTCTTCCAGCACCTCAAAAACCCCCATTTGGTGAAACTCTGACCAAAACCAGAGGGAATTCTCCCCAAATCTTTTATTTTTTTTTTGGATCCCAACTAACCAGGCTTCCCTCCACCCTTCCTTTTCCAGGAGGTTCCTCAGGAACACCTGAGCTCCCTGAGGAAAAGCCGGGAAGAAGCCAAAGCAGAGAGGGAGCGGCAGAGCCAGGAGCTGCTGGTGAGTTCCTCATCCCCCAAAAAAACCCCAAAAACCCCCCAAAACCTTTTGGTGAACACCAAGATTCCATCTCATTTCCTTTCCAGAAACAAACAGAAGTGGAAAGGCAGAAAATCGTGGCTGAGTGCAAGGAACTCCGGGGATTCCTGGAAGAGAAGGAGCAGCTCCTGCTCTCCCGTCTGGAAGAGCTGGACCGGGACATCCTTCGGAGGAGGGATGAGAGTGTGTCCCACCTCAGCGAGGAGATCGCCCACCTGGACAAGCTGCTGAGTCAGCAGGGAGGAGAAAAAGGGACAGGGAACCAAGCTGGGCAGGTGAGGCCTCCCACACCCACCCACAGCTTCAGTTTGGGGAGAAAAAACCCATTTTTGGGGGACTTTTGGGGTGCTGAGGAGCAAGCAGGCTCCATCAACTTCACCCCATCAAGGGTTGGATTTGTTTCAGGGGGTTATTTTGGGTTTTTTTTAGAGGATTTGATTTGTTTTTTCAAGGGGATTGATATTTTTTTTCTTTTTTTTCCCCACGGGGTTAATTTTTGGCGGGAACTCGAATTTTGGGCTGAAAATCAGCCTTTTCAGTCCTTGACACCCAAAACTAAGAAAGACATTTTTGGTTTTGGGGTCACTTGATTGTCACTGCAAGCCCTGAACCTTCCTGGGTTTGGAATCTTGGGGACAATCATAATTTTTAGTGAATTTCCTTAAAAAGCAGCGTGTTTCTTTTTCCCCACTCATGCAAAAAAGGAAGAAAAGGCATTTTAAACCAATAATCTAAATTAATTTGCCATTTCTGTCATTCCAACTCTGCAAACAGCTGCTGAGAGCTGATCCCCTCAGCCATGGGGCCACTTTCAGGGAGGATTTTGGAGGTTCTGAGGTAAAAAGGTGATTTTTATTGAATAATTTCTTCTTTTTCTCATTCTCTCCTCAGGGTGTTGTCCCAGCTGGAAGTAGGTGAGTGAAGCAGAGCTCCTAAAATTAAATTATTTAAGAATCATCCCACACCAAACCTCTAGTTTGGAGATTTTATGTGGGGGTTTTTTCCCAGAAAAAGACCCTAAAATTTCCTTTTTTTTTTTTTTTTTCCTCCCTCTTAGCTTTGAGAGCTGGATGTTCTGCAAGCCTGAGGTTGGCTTCACAGAACTGGAGAAGAAACTCAAGAGCTTCTCTCAGAAGAGTGCAGTGCTGAAAGAAGTTCTGCTGGAGTTCAAGGGTAAGACTGGAAATAAATGGGGCTGCTTCCCTCACCCTTATGTTTAATTCAGGTTAAAATTCCCCTGAAAAGGTAAAATTCAACTTTGAAAGTCAAAGTTTGACCTGAAGGGGATCCAGTTCAACTTAAAATGCTCAAATTCAACTTAAAGATGATCAAGTTCAACTGAAAGGGCAAAATTCAACTTAAGAGATGATTAAGTGCAACTCCAAAGATGATCAAATTCAACTGCAAATGATCAAAAAGGCAAAATTCAACCTAAGATGATAAAATTCTATTTAACCCCTAAAATTCAACTTAAAGGTGATTTTTAATTTTTTTTTTTTTAAGCTGTGCTTTTTTTTTCTCCTTTGGGGACAACTCTTTATGTTTGAGTACCTGCTCCTGGAGAAGAAAAAGCTCAGTTTGCTCAAAAAGCAGCAAATTTTCCTTGGATTTCCTCTGTGGGGTTTTGGTGTTGCTGGAGGCAGAGTCCAGAGTGTCCAGAGTGTGTAAAAGGACCTAAAATCTCCTTTTTTTCCCCTCAGAGAACCTCCGGTTTGAGCTGGAGAACGACACAGGTGAGGAGGGATTTTCATTTTCCTAAGGTTTTGGTGGAGAATTTTTATTTTTACCCAGAAAATTGGGAAATCATGATCCTGGTTGGGTTTTGAGGTGGAGATGTGGGGAATCATCATCATCCAGGTTGGGTTTTGAGGTGAAAATGGAGGAATCATCATCATCCAGGTTGGGTTTTGAGGTAAAAGTGGCAGGAATCATCATCCTGGTTGGGTTTTGAGGTGAAAATGGAGGAATCCTGATCCAGGTTGGGTTTTGAGGTGGACATGGGGGAATCATCATCATTTTGGTTGGGTTTTGAGGTAAAAGTGGTGGGAATCATCATCCTGGTTGGGTTAGGAGGTGAAAATGGAGGAATCATCATCGTGGTTGGGCTTTGAGGTGAAAATGGAGGAATCATCATCATCCAGGTTGGGTTTTGAGGTAAAAGTGGCAGGAATCATCATCCTGGTTGGGTTTTGAGGTGAAAATGGAGGAATCATCATCATCCAGGTTGGGTTTTGAGGTAAAAGTGGCAGGAATCATCATTTTGGTTGGGTTTTGCGGTGAAAATGGAGGAATCATGATCCAGGTTGGGTTTTGAGGTGAAAATGTGGGGAATCATCATCCTGGTTGGGTTTTGAGGTGAAAATGGAGGAATCATGATGATCCTGGTTGGGTTTTGAGGTGGAGATGGGGGGAATCATCATCACCCAGGTTGGGTTTGTGAGGTGAAAATGGAGGAATCATCATCATCCTGGTTGGGTTTTGAGGTAAAAGTGGCAGGAATCATCATCCTGGTTGGGTTTTGAGGTGAAAATGTGGGGAATCTTAATCCAGATTGGGTTTTGAGGTGAAAATTTTGGAAATCATCATCCAGGTTGGGTTTTGAGGTGAAAATGGAGGAATCATGATCCAGGTTGGGTTTGTGAGGTGAAAATGGAGGAATCATCATGATCCAGGTTGGGTTTTGAGGTAAAAGTGGCAGGAATCATCATCCTGGTTGGGTTTTGAGGTGAAAATGGAGGAATCATCATGATCCAGGTTGGGTTTTGAAGTGAAAATGGAGGAATCATCATGATCCAGGTTGGGTTTTGAGGTAAAAGTGGTGGGAATCATCATCCTGGTTGGGTTTTGAGGTGAAAATGGAGCAATCATCATGATCCAGGTTGGGTTTTGAGGTGAAAATGGAGGAATCATGGTCCAGGTTGGGTTTTGAGGTGGAGATGGGGGAATCATCATCATCCTGGTTGGGTTTTGAGGTGAAAATGGAGGAATCATGATCCAGGTTGGGTTTTGAGGTGGAGATGAGGGAATCATCATCATCCTGGTTGGGTTTTGAGGTGGAGATGGGGGGAATCATCATCACCCAGGTTGGGTTTTGAGGTGAAAGTGGCAGGAATCATCATTGTGGTTGGGTTTTGAGGTGAAAATGTGGGGAATCATCATCATCCTTCTTGGGTTTTGAGGTGGAGATGGGGAAATCATCATCACCCAAGTTGGGTTTTGAGGTGAAAGTGGCAGGAATCATCATTGTGGTTGGGTTTTGAGGTGAAAATGTTGGAAATCGTTATCCTGGTTGGGTTTTGAGGTGGAGATGGGGGGAATCATCATCATCCAGGTCGGGTTTTGAGGTGAAAGTGGCAGGAATCCTCATTTTGGTTGGGTTTTGAGGTGAAAATGTGGGGAATCTTCATCCAGGTTGGGTTTTGAGGTGGAATTTTCCTCAGTTTCCCTCTCCCTCCCCTCCAGGTGATCTCTCCTTGGATCCCGACACCGCCAACCCTTACCTGGTGCTGTCAGAAGACAAAAGGAGCGTCCGCCTCCGGAGCGCTCCCCAGGAGCTGCCTCCAAACCCCAAGAGATTTGATTTTTCCTTCTGTGTCTTGGCGGCCGAGGGTTTCCTGGCCGGGCGCCATTACTGGGAGGTGGAGGTGGGGGATGGGGAGAGTTGGGTGCTGGGCGCCGCCCGCGAGTCGGTGCGTAGGAAGGAGAAAATCGATTTCGCCCCCGAGGAGGGGATCTGGGCGGTGGGGTTGAACTGGAAAGGGAAAAACTGGGATCAGTATCAGGCGTTCACCTCCCCCGAGACCCCTCTGTCCCTCTGCGAGAGGCCCAGGAAGATCGGGGTCTACCTGGACTACGAGGGGGGTTGGGTGGCCTTCTACAACGCCGACAACATGGCGCCCATCTTCACCTTCACCGCCGCCTTCACCGAGAAGATTTTCCCCTTCTTTTGGCTCTTCTACGTGGGCTCCTCCCTCTCCCTCTGCAACTGACACCCCCAACATGGCCCCCAACTTCTCCCCCTCCCCACAAAGGTCACCCCCACCCCTGGCTTTGAGGGCCCCGAAGTCTCCACCGGCAAGGTTGAAGGCCCCAAAACTCCTCAGTTTTCTCTTTTTCAGATTTTTCTGCTTGAATTGGAGACTTTGACCCTCAAAACTTTTCCTCTGGGGTCTCCACCAACCTCAGTAGTTCCCCCACCTTCTTTCAGAGGACCACAAACTCCCCCTTTTTCACCTTGAAGGCCCCAAAACTCCTCAGTTTTCTCTTTTTCAGATTTTTCTGCTTGAATTGGAGACTTTGACCCTCAAAACATCCTCTGGGGTCTTCACCAACCTCAGTAATTCCTCCACCTTCTTTCAGAGGACCCCAAACTCCCCCATTTTCACCTCGAAGGCCCCAAAACTCCTCAGTTTTCTCTTTTTTTCAATTTTTTCTCCTCAAATTGGAGAATTTTGCCCTCAAATCTTTCCTCTGGGGTCTCCAGCAACCTCAGTAATTCCTCCACCTTCTTTCAGAGGACCCCAAACTCCCCCTTTTTCACCTTGAAGGCCCCAAAACACCTCAGTTTTCTCTTTTTCAGATTTTTCTGCTTGAATTGGAGGCTTTGACCCTCAAAACATCCTCTGGGGTCTTCACCAACCTCAGTAATTCCTCCACCTTCTTTCAGAGAACCCCAGACTCCCCCTTTTTCACCTTGAAGGCCCCAAAACTCCTCAGTTTTCTCCTTTTCAGATTTTTCTGCTCAAATTGGAGGCTTTGACCCTCAAAACTTATCCTCTGGGGTCTCCACCAACCTCAGTAATTCCTCCACCTTCTTTCAGAAGACCCCAGACTCCCCCTTTTTCACCTTGAAGGCCCCAAAACTCCTCAGTTTTCTCTTTTTTTCATTTTTTTCTCCTCAAATTGGAGAATTTTCCCCTCAAATCTTTCCTCTGGGGTCTCCACCAACCTCAGTAATTCCTCCACCTTCTTTCAGAGGACCCCAAACTCCCCCTTTTTCACTTTGAAGGCCCCAAAACTCCTCAGTTTTCTCTTTTTCAGATTTTTCTGCTTGAATTGGAGACTTTGACCCTCAAATCTTTCCTCTGGGGTCTCCACCAACCTCAGTAATTCCTCCACCTTCTTTCAGAAGACCCCAAACTCCCCCATTTTCACCTTCAAGCCCCCAAACTCCTCCTCATTGTCCCTTTTGCACCTTCAAAGCCCAGAGGTTATTTTTTTTGCTTGAATTTAACAAAAATTGAGGTTTTTAACCCTCAAAACTTCCCTTTGGGGTCTCAACCAACCTTAGGGGGGAAAAATATTCCTTAACCCTCCCCTTTTTTCCACACTTTTTTCTTTCAGATGACCCCAAACTCTTTATTGTCCCTTTTTCACCTCCAAAATTGATTTTTTTCTGCTGAGCCCTTTTTTTTTTTCCCTAGAAGAGCAAAAAACCCCCCAAAAATTTCCCCTCATGGCTTCCCCCACCTTAAAGTTCAGCACTTGGGGTGTCCAGTTAAAAAAAAATAAATATTAGGGGGGGAGGAGATAGATATTTTTATTTTTGGACATCCCCCCCCTAAAAACCCCAAAACCTCAACGTTTTAGGGATGTCACCAAGTTGAAACTGCTCAGAATTGGTGTTTTGATCCCAAAATTGGGGATGGGTTTGGGGGGGTGGGCTCTGGGTTGAGACCCTCGTGTGTGTCCTGTTCCCCCCCCCTCCTCCAACCCCTCGTGCTGCTGTTCCCTCCCTCTGCTCAGTGGGGAAATAAAAGTTGCTGTGCAAAAACCCCAAAACCACCTCAAAAAAACGTAAAATAACCCCAAAATTCTTTATTTTTTTTTAAGCTTCTCATAGGGTGGGGTTGGGATGAGTTTTGGGGTTCCTCAAGGCAGTGGGTGCTCCCCCACCTGCTCCCCCTCAACTTGAGCCCCTCAGAAGTTGGGGATTTAATTGAAATTTCTTAAAACGCCCCCAAAAAAAGCCAAATTTTGGAATTTTAAGCCCTGCCCCCTCCCCTTTTTTCCTTGTGTATTTATAGATAAATTCTGGGGGTCAAAAACTCTCAGCATCCTTGTAGATAAGTTGATCAAATATGGGTTTGGTGATCAGGTAGTGAGGTGGATCAGGAACTGGTTGAAAGGAAGGAGTCAGAGAGTTGTAGTCAATGGGGCAGAATCTGGTTGGAGGTGTGTGACTAGTGGAGTCCCTCAGGGGTCGGTGCTGGGACCGGTGTTGTTCAATATCTTCATCAAGGACTTGGATGAGGGTATAGAATGTACCCTCAGCAAGTTTGCTGATGACACTAAGCTGGGAGGAGTGGCTGACACACCAGAAGGCTGTGCTGCCATTCAGAGAGACTTAATCATAGAATCACAGAATCCTTGGGGTTGGAAGGGACCTCGAAAGATCATCTAGTCCAACCCCCCCTGCCAGAGCAGGGCCACCTAGAGCACCTCGCATAGGAACGTGTCCAGGTGGGCTTTGAATGTCTCCAGTGAAGGAGACTCCACGACCCCCCTGGGCAGCCTGTTCCAGGGCTCTGTCACCCTTACAGGAAAAAAATTCCTCCAGATATTCAACTTGAACCTCCTGTGCTCCAATTTACACCCATTACCCCTTGTCCTATCACTGGTCACCACTGAGAAGAGCCTAACTCCATCTCCCTGACACTCACCCCTTACATGTTTGAAAACATTGATGAGGTCACCCCTCAGTCTCCTTTTCTCCAAACTAAAGAGACCCAGCTCCCTCAGCCTTTCCTCAGAAGGGAGATGTTCCACTCCCTTAACATCACTTAGACAGGCTGGAGAGTTGGGCAGAGAGAAACATGATGAAGTTCAACAAGGGGAAGTGTAGAGTTTTGCATTTGGGGAAGAACAACATGATGGCCCAGTATAGGTTGGGGGCTGACCTGCTGGAGAGCAGTGTAGGTGAAAGAGACCTGGGGGTCCTGGTTGACAAGAGAATCATAGAATCATAGAATTAGCCGGGTTGGAAGGGACCTCAGAGATCATCTAGTCCAACCCTTGACCCACCGGAGCAGTTGCTAGACCATGGCACTGAGTGCCACATCCAGTCTTTTTTTAAATGTCTCCAGGGACGGAGAATCTACCACCTCCCCGGGCAGTCCATTCCATAGCCTAATCACCCTCTCCGTGAAGAAATTCTTTCTAATATCTAACCTAAACCTCCCCTGGCACAACTTAAGACTGTGTCCTCTTGTCTTGTTGAAGGTCGTCTGTGAAAAGAGTCCAGTTCCCACCTCGCTACAGCCTCCTTTCAGGGAGTTGTAGACAGCAATGAGGTCTCCCCTGAGCCTCCTCTTCTCCAGGCTGAACAGCCCCAGCTCTCTCAGCCTCTCCTCACAGGATCTGTGCTCGAGTCCCTTCACCAGCCTGGTTGCCCTCCTTTGGACCTGTTCCAGGATGACCATGAGCCAGCAATGTGCCCTTGTGGCCAAGAAGGCCAATGGCATCCTGGGGTGCATTAGAAAGGGGGTGGTTAGTAGGTCAAGAGAGGTTCTCCTCCCCCTCTATTCTGCATTGGTGAGGCCGCACCTGGAGTATTGTGTCCAGTTCTGGGCCCCTCAGTTCAAGGACAGGGAAGTGCTTGAAAGAGTCCAGCGCAGAGCTACTAAGATGATGAAGGGAGTGGAACATCTCCCTTATGAGGAAAGGCTGAGGGAGCTGGGATGAGGTTCAACAAGGCCAAGTGCCGCGTCCTGCACTTTGGCCACAACAACCCCATGCAGCGCTACAGGCTGGGGACAGAGTGGCTGGAGAGCAGCCAGGCAGAAAGGGACCTGGGAGTCTGGATCGACAAGAAACTGAACATGAGCCAGCAGTGTGCCCAGGTGGCCAAGAAGGCCAATGGCATCCTGGGCTGGCTCAGAAACAGCGTCACCAGCAGGTCCAGGGAGGTGATTCTGCCCCTGTGCTCAGCGCTGGTTAGGCCACACCTCGAGTCCTGTGTCCAGTTCTGGGCCCCTCAGTTTAAGAAGGATGTAGAGGTCCTGGAACAGGTCCAAAGGAGGGCAACCAGGCTGGTGAAGGGACTCGAGCACAGGCCCTATGAGGAGAGGCTGAGAGAGCTGGGGCTGTTCAGCCTGAAGAAGAGGAGGCTCAGGGGAGACCTCATTGCTGTCTACAACTCCCTGAAAGGAGGCTGTAGCGAGGTGGGAACTGGACTCTTTTCACAGACGACCTTCAACAAGACAAGAGGACACAGTCTTAAGTTGTGCCAGGGGAGGTTTAGGTTAGATATTAGGAAGAATTTCTTCACGGAGAGGGTGATCAGGCTATGGAATGGACTGCCCGGTGAGGTGGCAACCGCTCCGGTGGGTCAAGGGTTGGACTAGATGATCTCTGAGGTCCCTTCCAACCCGGCTAATTCTATGATTCTATGATTCTATGCAGAGGGACCTGGACAGACTGGAGAGCTGGGCCGATTCCAACGGGATGAGGTTCAACATTCCAAGTGCCGGGTCCCGCACTTTGGCCACAACAACCCCATGGGGAGCTCCAGGCTGGGGACAGAGTGGCAGAAAGGGACCTGGGAGTCTGGATTGACAAGAAACTGAACATGAGCCAGCAGTGTGCCCAGGTGGCCAAGAAGGCCAAGGGCATCCTGGCCTGGATCAGGAACAGCGTGGCCAGCAGGTCCAGGGAGGTGATTCTGCCCCTGTGCTCAGCGCTGGTGAGGCCACAGCTTGAGTCCTGTGTCCAGTTCTGGGCCCTTCAGTTTAAGAAGGATGTAGAGGTCCTGGAACAGGTCCAAAGGAGGCAACCAGGCTGGTGAAGGGACTCGAGCATAGACCCTATGAGGAGAGGCTGAGGGAGCTGGGGGTGTTCAGCCTGGAGAAGAGGAGGCTCAGGGGAGACCTCATTGCTCTCTACAACTCCCTGAAAGGAGGCTGTAGCGAGGTGGGAACTGGACTCTTTTCACAGACGACTTTCAACAAGACAAGAGGGCAGGGTCTTAAGTTGTGCCAGGGGAGGTTTAGGTTAGATATTAGAAAGAATTTCTTCATGGAGAGGGTGATTAGGCTGTGGAATGGACTGCCCGGTGAGGTGGTAGATTCTCCGTCCCTGGAGATATTTAAAAAGAGACTGGATGTGGCACTCAGTGCCATGGTCTAGCAACTGCTCCGGTGGGTCAAGGGTTGGACTCGATGATCTCTGAGGTCCCTTCCAACCTGGCTAATTCTATGATTCTATGATTCTATGATTCTATGCAGAGGGACCTGGACAGACTAGAGAGCTGGGCCGATTCCAACGGGATGAGCTTCAACAAGGCCAAGTGCCGGGTCCTGCACTTTGGCCACAACAACCCCATGCAGCGCTACAGGCTGGGGACAGAGTGGCAGAAAGGGAGCTGGGAGTCTGGATTGCCAGGAAGGTGACCATGAGCCAGCAGTGTGCCCAGGTGGCCAAGAAGGCCAATGGCATCCTGGCCTGGATCAGGAACAGCGTGGCCAGCAGGTCCAGGGAAGTGATTCTGCCCCTGTACTCAGCCCTGGTGAGGCCACAGCTTGAGTCCTGTGTCCAGTTCTGGGCCCCTCAGCTCAGGAAGGAGATTGAGGTGCTGGAGCAGGTCCAAAGGAGGGCAACCAGGCTGGTGAAGGGACTCGAGCACAGGCCCTATGAGGAGAGGCTGAGAGAGCTGGGGCTGTTCAGCCTGAAGAAGAGGAGGCTCAGGGGAGACCTCATTGCTGTCTACAACTACCTGAAAGGAGGCTGTAGCGAGGTGGGAACTGGACTCTTTTCACAGACGACCTTCAACAAGACAAGAGGACACAGTCTTAAGTTGTGCCAGGGGAGGTTTAGGTTAGATATTAGAAAGAATTTCTTCACGGAGAGGGTGATCAGGCTATGGAATGGACTGCCCGGGGAGGTGGTAGATTCTCCATCCCTGGAGACATTTAACAAAAGACTGGATGTGGCACTCAGTGCCATGGTCTAGCAACTGCTCCGGTGGGTCAAGGGTTGGACTCGATGATCTCTGAGGTCCCTTCCAACCCGGCTAATTCTATGATTCTTTAGTTTGGAGAAAAGGAGACTGAGGGGTGACCTCATCAATGCTTTCAAACATGTAAGGGGTGAGTGTCAGGGAGATGGAGTTAGGCTCTTCTCAGTGGTGACCAGTGATAGGACAAGGGGTAATGGGTGTAAATTGGAGCACAGGAGGTTCAAGTTGAATATCCAGAAAACTCTTTTTCCTGTAAGGGTGACAGAGCCCTGGAACAGGCTGCCCAGGGGGGTCGTGGAGTCTCCTTCACTGGAGACATTCAAAACCCGCCTGGACACGTTCCTATGCGAAGTGCTCTAGGTGGCCCTGCTCTGGCAGGGGGGGTTGGACTAGATGATCTTTCGAGGTCCCTTCCAACCCCAAGGATTCTATGAATTGGGGGGTGTCTGTCAGGAAAGGGAGAAAATTACCTGACAATATTAAAAATATATATTAAAAAAAAATGAAAAAATAAATCCCCAATTAATAAAATTTAATTCAAAAATATAAAAAAATGAAAGTCTGAGGAAAAGGGGAAGGGGCTCAGCTTGAAGTGCTCCTCATGCTACCCCTGAAGCCACTGGAGGTGCTCCTCAAAATGGCTTCTTGAGGTGCTCCTCGAGGTTCTTCTTAAAAATGATTCTCAAGGTGGCCCTGAACCCACTTGAGGTTCTCCTCAAAAATGTTCCTCAAGGTGAAGCCACTCGAGGTGCTCCTTGAGGTTCTCCTCAAAAAATTATTCTCAAGGTGACCCTTAAGATGCCCCTGAACCCACTCGAGGTTCTCCTCAAAATGCCCCTGAACCCACTCAACGTTCTCCTCTGAATTCCTTCTCAAGATGACCCTGAACCCACTCAAGGTTCTCCTCAAAAACGTTCCTCAAGATGAAGCCACTTGAGGTGCTCCTTGAGGTTCTCCTCAAAAAATTCTTCTCAAGGTGACCCTGAGCCCACTCAAGGTTCTCCTCAAAAAATTCTTCTCAAGGTGACCCTGAACCCACTCAAGGTTCTCAAACAATTCTTCTCAAGGTGATCCTTAAGATGCCCCTGAACCCACTCGAGGTTCTCCTTAAAGATGTTCCTCAAGGTGAAGCCACTTGAGGTGCTCCTTGAGGTGCTCCTCAAAATTTCTTCTCAAGATGCCCCTGATCTGAGGCAGCCTAGCACCCATCACCCTTAATTTTGGGGTGAAAAAGCCCTTTTTTGGGAGTGGCTGGAAGCATCATTCTCCATTCCAGGTCCAGAGAGCTTCAACTTTTGAATTAATTTTACATTTTAATTCCCAATTAACCCTGATGAGCCAAAAATACTCATTATTCTCTCCAAAAAAACCTTAAAAAAAAGGAAAATGGAATTTTTTTAGGACTTGAACACCCCCAGAACCCAACCCTGAGCCTTTCACCCGACCTCAACTCCCATTTTGGTTTTTATTGTCCAACAATTCCTTTTTTTTTTTTATTGTCCCAAAGTTCCCGTTTCGCTTTTCACCCCTTTTGCCATAAAAAACCAGCGTGGGAAGTGGGAAAATTGGGGGGAAAACCAACTTTTAGGTAAAAACCTCTTCAGAGTCTTTTGGCAACTTGGAGCCGCGCTTGAGGGAAGCCAAGAATTGGCGGGAAAACGGGAATTCCCCCTCCTGAAGCGCCATTTTTTCCCATTTTTTTCCTCCTGTTTCTGTTTTTGGCTTTTTTTCCTGTTTCTTGTGATTTTTGGACACACCAGGAGGTCCCTGATGTTTCCACCTCCCCCCCCTTCCTTTTCCTCCTTGGCAACTTGGAGCCACGCTTGAGGGAAGCCAAGAATTGGCGGGAAAACAGGAATTCCCCCCTCGAAGTTCCATTTTTCCCCATTTTTTGTGGGTTTTTTTTCCTCCTGTTTCTGTTTTTGAGTTTTTTTCCTGTTTCTTGTGATTTTTGGACCCACCAGGAGGTCCCTGATGTTTCCACCTCCCCCCCCTTCCTTTTCCTCCTTGGCAACTTGGAGCCGCGCTTGGGGGAAGCCAAGAATTGGCGGGAAAACAGGAATTCCCCCCCCAAAGCGCCATTTTTTCCCATTTTTTGTTGGTTTTTTTCCCTCCTGTTTCTGTTTTTGGGTTTTTTTCCTGTTTCTTGTGATTTTTGGACCCACCAGGAGGTCCCTGATGTTCCCACCTCCCCCCCCTTCCTTTTCCTCCTTGGCAACTTGGAGCCGCGCTTGAGGGAAGCCAAGAATTGGCGGGAAAACGGGAAGTCCCCTCCTGAAGCGCCATTTTTTCCCATTTTTTTCCTCCTGTTTCTGTTTTTGGCTTTTTTTCCTGTTTCTTGTGATTTTTGGACCCACCAGGAGGTCCCTGATGTTTCCACCTCCCCCCCCTTCCTTTTCCTCCTTGGCAACTTGGAGCCGCGCTTGAGGGAAGCCAAGAATTGGCGGGAAAACGGGAATTCCCCCTCCTGAAGCGCCATTTTTTGTGGTTTTTTTTCCTCCTGTTTCTGTTTTTGGGTTTTTTTCCTGTTTCTCATTTTTGGACCCACCAGGAGGTCCCTGATGTTTCCACCTCCCCTTCCTTTTCCTCCTTGGCAACTTGGAGCCGCGTTGAGGGAAGCCAAGAATTGGCGGGAAAACGGGAATTCCCCAAAGCGCCATTTTGTGGTTTTCCTCCTGTTTCTGTTTTTGGGTTTTTTTCCTGTTTCTTGTGATTTTTGGACCCACCAGGAGGTCCTTGATGTTTCCACCTCCCCCCCCTTCCTTTTCCTCCTTGGCAACTTGGAGCCGCGCTTGAGGGAAGCCAAGAATTGGCGGGAAAACGGGAATTCCCCCCCCCAAGCGCCATTTTTTCCCGTTTTTTTCCTCCTGTTTCTGTTTTTGGGTTTTTTTCCTGTTTCTTGTCATTTTTGGACCCACCAGGAGGTCCTTGATGTTTCCACCTCCCCCCCCTTCCTTTTCCTTCTTGGCAACTTGGAGCCGCGCTGAGGGAAGCCAAGAATTGGCGGGAAAACGAATCCCCCGAAGCGCCATTTTTTGTGGGGTTTTTTCCTCCTGTTTCTGTTTTTGGGTTTTTTTCCTGTTTCTTGTGATTTTTGGACACACCAGGAGGTCCCTGATGTTTCCACCTCCCCCCCCTTCCTTTTCCTCCTTGGCAACTTGGAGCCGCGCTTGAGGGAAGCCAAGAATTGGCGGGAAAACGGGAATTCCCCCCCAAAGCACCATTTTTTCCCATTTTTTGTGTTTTTTTTTCCTCCCGTTTCTGTTTTTGGGTTTTTTTCCTGTTTCTTGTGATTTTTGGACCCACCAGGAGGTCCCTGATGTTTCCACCTCCCCCCCCTTCCTTTTCCTCCTCCTTCCTTTGGCCAAAAACTTGGCGGATGTCTCGCTACGACCCAACGCCGTCCATCCCCTGCCCCCCATCCCCCTGGGACCCCTCAGGACCCTCCCTGGAGGTCCCCAGGGCTGGGGGGGTCTTCTCCTCTTCCTCCTCCTCACTCCCCAAAGCCTCTTCCCCAAGTCCTGCCACCTCCAAAGGTTCCACCACCTCCGGCTGCTCCAAGCCCAACCCCAAGTTGGGTGATGGGACCATTTCCAGTTGTCCCCCTTCCAGTTGAGGAGGTCCCGGGGGGGTTTGGGGGTGACTTTTGCTTTTGTGAGCGGTGACGTTGTCCTTCTTCTCGAACTTCTTACCACAGATGTCACAGGAGAACTGGTAGAAGGTGTCAGCAGAATGTTTTTTCATGTGCCAGTTGAGGGAGGCCTTCTGGCGGCAGGTGAAGCCACAGATCTCACACCTGCCAAGAGGGAGGGGTGGGAAAAAGAAACAAGATCTGAGGTAAAAATGTTTAAAAAATAAAAAAATAAGTAAATATCTCGAGGGAGAAGGGGCTCGGCTTGAAGTGCTCCTCATGCTACCCCTGAAGCCACTGGAGGTGCTCCTCAAAATGGCTTCTTGAGGTGCTCCTCGAGGTTCTTCTTAAAAATGATTCTCAAGGTGACCCTGAACCCACTCGAGGTTCTCCTTAAAGATGTTCCTCAAGGTGAAGCCACTCGAGGTGCTCCTTGAGGTTCTCCTCAAAAACGTTCCTCAAGGTGAAGCCACTTGAGGTTCTCCTCAAAAAATTCTTCTCAAGGTGACCCTGAACCCACTCGAGGTTCTCCTTAAAGATGTTCCTCAAGGTGAAGCCACTCGAGGTGCTCCTTGAGGTGCTCCTGAACCCACTCAAGGTTCTCCTTAAAGATGTTCCTCAAGATGAAGCCACTCGAGGTGCTCCTTGAGGTTCTCCTCAAAATTTCTTCTCAAGGTGACCCTGAACCCACTCGAGGTTCTCCTTAAAGATGTTCCTCAAGGTGAAGCCACTCAAGGTGCTCCTTGAGGTGCTCCTCAAAAAATTCTTCTCAAGGTGACCCTGAGCCCACTCGAGGTTCTCAAACAATTCTTCTCAAGGTGATCCTTAAGATGCCCCTGAACCCACTCGAGGTTCTCCTCAATATTTCTTCTCAAGATGCCCCTGAACCCACTCAACGTTCTCTGAATTTCTTCTCAAGGTGGCCCTGAACCCACTCGAGGTTCTCCTCAAAAATGTTCCTCAAGATGAAGCCACTCAAGGTGCTCCTTGAGGTTCTCCTCAAACAATTCTTCTCAAGGTGACCCTGAGCCCACTCGAGGTTCTCAAACAATTCTTCTCAAGGTGATCCTTAAGATGCCCCTGAACCCACTCGAGGTTCTCCTCAATATTTCTTCTCAAGATGCCCCTGAACCCACTCGAGGTTCTCCTTAAAGATGTTCCTCAAGGTGAAGCCACTCGAGGTGCTCCTTGAGGTTCTCCTCAAACAATTCTTCTCAAGGTGACCCTGAACCCACTCGAGGTTCTCCCTAAAGATGTTCCTCAAGATGAAGCCACTCAAGGTGCTCCTTGAGGTTCTCCTCAAAATTTCTTCTCAAGGTGACCCTGAACCCACTCAAGGTTCTCCTCAAAAATGTTCCTCAAGGTGAAGCCACTTGAGGTGCTCCTTGAGGTGCTCCTCAAACAATTCTTCTCAAGGTGACCCTTAAGATGCCCCTGAACCCACTCGAAGTTCTCTTCAAAATTTCTTCTCAAGATGCCCCTGAACCCACTCAACGTTCTCTGAATTTCTTCTCAAGGTGGCCCTGAACCCACTCAAGGTTCTCCTTAAAGATGTTCCTCAAGGTGAAGCCACTCAAGGTGCTCCTTGAGGTTCTCCTTAAAAAATTCTTCTCAAGGTGACCCTGAATCCACTTGAGGTTCTCCTCAATATTTCTTCTCAAGATGCCCCTGAACCCACTCAAGGTTCATCCTTAAAGATGTTCCTCAAGATGAAGCCACTCGAGGTGCTCCTTGAGGTGCTCCTCAAAAAATTCTTCTCAAGGTGACCCTGAAGCCACTGGTGGCCCTGAAGCCCCTCAAGATGTCCCTTAAGGTGTCCCTGAAGCCCCTCAAGATGTCCCTCAAGATGTCCCTCAAGCCCCTGGCCCAGGAAAGGGCTGGAAACCTCCTGACCCAGCTACAACCTCCTCCCGCTGAGGTCCATGCTTCTAAATTTGGGTGAAAAAGCACCAAAGGAGAAGGCTGGGTGCCACCCAGGTGTCCCAGTGTCACCCTGGTGGGTCCTGGCACTCACTGGAGGGGCTTCTCCCCCGTGTGGATTCGTCGGTGGATGATGAGGTTGCTGCTGGTGCGGAAGGAGCGGGCGCAGAACTCGCAGATGTAATCCCTGGTGTCTGGGGATGGGGACACAAGAAGAAGGTTTAAGGTTTGATCCAACCTGGAAGACCAACCCTGGACCTTCAGGATGGATTTTGAGGTGGTTTGGAGGTTTTTGCAAGCCGGGAAATGGTGGAGGAAGATCTGGGAGGTGATGGTGGGGCCGTGGGGTCAACAGAAGAAGTTGGTGGAGGGTGGGTTTTGAGGTGGGGGAAGAGAACTCACCAGTGTGGAGCTTCTGGTGTTCCTTGAGGTGTTTCTTGAAGTTGAAGGACTTGCCACAGCTGGGCTCGGAGCAGGTGAAGGTTTTCTGGTGGACATGTTGGTATTTCTTGTGGTGCTGATGGGTTTGCCAGGAGAAAAAGAGAGGAGTTGGGAGTTGAGAAGCCCAAGGGCACCTTCCAACCTCCCCCATTTTCCACCACCCCCCCCAGGGACCCCAAAACTGCTGCTGGGACCACCCCAGTCCCAGCTTTGGAAGCCACAGGTGGTTGAGGTGGCCCAGCCCCAAACCAACAACCGAGATGCCCCAAAGTGGAGCTTGGCCCCATCCTGGTGGGGCACCCAACCTCCTGGTGGTTCCCCAAGAGTTTTGGGAGCAGTTGGGATGTTCTGAAGGGGGTGAATGGATCCCAAGCCAGGGGTTGGACCCTTCCTCACGTTGAGGTACTGCCGATTGGAGAAGATCTTCCCACAACCTTCGAAGTCGCAGAGGAGGAGCTCGCGCTTCGCCGCCTTCCTGCAGGAGAGAGAGAGGAAAGTTGGGAAAAAAAGAATCCGTGGCCAAGGGAGGAGAAGCAGGAAGGACCTGGAAGCCCACCAGGATCCTCCTCACCCATCTTCAAGGCTTCCCCACCCATCAAAACCTCAACTTCAAAGCCAGAAAACCCCTGAGGAGACCCCGGATGGCGCAAACGTCGCGGTCGTCGCGCCGCGGGTGGTGGAGATGCCACCTTTGTTTTCTCCAAAAGGTTGGGAAATGGGAATTCCTTCCCTTCCCCACCCACCTGATCCTCTTGGGACCAATCTGGGCCACGTCCTCATCAGGCAGGGGTGGTCTCCTCCTGCAGCTGCAAAGAGAAGGGAAGAAAAGAACAAAAAACAACCACAGTTTGAGATGTTTGAGCTTCTTGGGTTCTCCAACCTCAAGGCCAAGAGGGTTCCCAGCCAACCCCATGCTCAAACAACCCTCTGGGCCAGCATTTTGGGTTCTTTTCAGCCATTTTGAGGGATTTCAAGCACGATGGTGTGAAAAAATGGACTTTTCAGACAGGGAAAGTGGGGAAATTTTTTATTATTCAATACAAAACAAACAAAAAAACTAAAAGCTTTCACTTGGGTCTTGGGTTGAAGAACGTCACTGAGTCATCAGCAAAGGTTCCAGCTGGGATTGGATCAGCAATTTGGGGCCAAATCCCTGGAATTGAAGAGAGATCCGTTCAAAACGAGGCGTGAGGACAACGACCCCGCGTCCTCAGAGTCTTGGTTGGCCAAGAAAGTCAACAGGAGCTTTCCTCAACCTCTTGTGTCCACCCCCAAGGGCCCTTTGGGGCATCTTGAGGTGTTTTGGGGGGTTTGAAGACCCCAAAAAATGGGAGAAAATGTTGAGAAATCCAAATTTTTAATTCTCAAACCCAAACTTTTAATGACCTCATGGAAGAGTTTGGGTTGGAAGGTTCCAACTCATCACCTTCCAACCTCCAAACGGAGTCAAAATTCACAAAAATGGACTTTTTCAACCTAAAATTTGAGTCCCTCCAAGTGCCACGTGCCCAAATTCCATATTTACCCTCAGATTTTCTTTGCCTGGCCCCAATTTTGTTGTTTTTTTGGTTTTTTTCTTTTGCTCTTCAACCATTTCTGGACCTGTGAGGAGATGGAGAAGTTGTTTAACACCTCAAAAAGCAACAGAGGGAGCACGGAGCTAATTAAGAAAACCTTTAATGAAGCAGCACTAATTACCTGAGGAGTTTTGGGGTGTGTTTTGTTGAAGATCTCAACTTCTCTGAAGGCTTTCTGGTGGCTCCAGGGAATTTTGATGAAAAAAAAAGGGATTTTTGACTCCTTCAAGAGCCAAACTCCTGCCAAGTGACTTCTCCTCACACGCCTGGACCATCTTCTTGAGTCCTCATCAAGCCCAACCTCTAATTAATTCTTCTTTGTGAAGCCCCAACCAATGATTTGATGATTTGAGGTTCTTTAGAGCCCAAAAAAAAAGGGATTTTTCAGGCCTCTTGGTTGAGGTTGAGTTGAGGTTGAGTTGAGGTTGAGTTGAGGTTGAGTTGAGGTTGAGTTGAGGCTCCTGTCCCCACCTTGAGCTTCTGAACCTCCAGCTCCAGCTTGGAGATGTTTTTAGGGCTTTTTCAGGGAACTTCCAGCACCTCCTCAACCCCACTCCACGAGAGGTGATGGATCAACCCCAAGAAGCTTCCCCAGAACGAGGTCCACGCGATGGATCCTTCTCCCCCCTCCCAACCCCCCAACACTTCTTACAAACTCTGCCACCCAATGAGGTCAAACAACTCTGTCCTGCAACCAACAGCACCACGAGGAGCCCCCTGGGGGACATTTCTGGTTGGTTTGGATGGTTTCCATCTGGTTGCTCGTCCCCAACGTTCCCTCAGCGGCCAACGGAGTGGTGATTGTCCCCAAACAGCCCCCTTGGTGTCCACGTGGCCATCATGGCTCACCTGACTCCTCCAAGCTTCTCCTCTGGTGGGCTGGAGCTGCTCAGGGTTGGTTCGTGTGATGGTGGCTCCTCCTTGATGGGTTTCTTCTGAGCTTTGGGTTGGGTTGGTCGGCGTTGGGGCTCGGAGTCGCTGGGAGAGGAGATGGACATGGGAGAGGCAAGAGGGTTTAGATGGTTGGAAGGGGTTGGAGATGGTAAGACAATGGTTGGACGTTGGTGGGAGGGGGTTGGACGTTGGTGGGAGGTTGGTGGGAGGTTGGTGGGAGGTTGAAGGTGGTAAGACATTGGTTGGAGGTGGTTGGACGTTGGTTGGACAGGGCTGGACACTGGTTGGATGTTGGTTGGAGGTGGTTGGATGTTGGTTGGAGGGGGTTGGAGATGGTAAGACAATGGTTGGAGGTGGTTGGGCGTTGGTGGGAGGGGGTTGGAGATGGCAAGACATTGGTTGGAGGTGGGTGCCTGTGGCAGGATGTTGGTTGGAGGGGGTTGGATGTTGGTTGGAGGTTGGTTGGAGGGGGTTGGAGGTTGGTTGGAGGTTGGTTGAAGGTTGGTTGGAGGGGGTTGGACATTGGTGGGACGTTGGTTGGAGGGAGTTGGAGGTTGGTTGGAGAGGGTTGGAGAGGGTTGGAGAGGGTTGGAGAGGGTTGGAGAGGGTTGGATGTGGTAGGACATTGGTTGGAGATGGTTGAATGGTGGCTGGATGGTGGCTGGATGGTGGTGAGACATGGCAGGACATTGGTGGGAGGTGGTTGGAGGGGGTTGGAGATAGTAAGACATTGGTTGGAGGTGGTTAGATGTTGGTTGGGCATTGGTGGGACATGGCAAGAGTTGGTTGGAGGGGGTGGGTTGGTTGGAGGGGGTTGGACGTTGGTTGGAGGGGGTTGGACGTCCCAAAGACCCCCAAGGCAGCAGGTGGTCCCTCCCCAGAAGGCTTCACCCTTTTGAGCCCAGCAGCTCCTTCTGGAGGTGCCCCCAGGACCCCATCCCCACCTCCTCCCGTCTGCAGCAGGGGCTGAGAGCCCTCCCAGTGCTCCCAGTTCCATGGCTGCTTCCTCCCTCACCTGTCCAGGGATGGGTGGTAGTTCTCATCACGCAGATCGTCGCTGTAGGCCAAGTCTTCCTCCTCCTCCTCCTCTTCCTCTTCCTCTCCTTGAGCTTCGTCCCCTCCTTCCCGTTTGTCCTCCGGGTCGCGGGCGCTGAGGGAACAGGAGGATCCAAATCAAGCCCAGGAAGATCCAAGTCAACCCTGGGAGGATCCAAGTCAACCTCGGGAGGATCCAAGTCAACCTCGGGAGGATCCAGGTCAACCCCGGGAGGATCCAAGTCAACCCCGGGAGGATCCAAGTCAACCCTGGGAAGATCCAAGTCAACCCCGGGAGGATCCAAGTCAACCCCGGGAGGATCCAAGTCAACCCCGGGAGGATCCAAGTCAACCCCAGGAGGATCCAAGCCAACCCCGGGAGGATCCAAGTCAACCCTGGGAGGATCCAAGTCAACCCTGGGAGGATCCAAGTCAACCCCGGGAGGATCCAAGTCAACCCTGGGAGGATCCAAGCCAACCCTGGGAGGATCCAGGTCAACCCTGGGAAGATCCAAGTCAACCCTGGGAGGATCCAAGCCAACCCCGGGAGCATCCAGGTCAAGCCCGGGAGGATCCAGGTCAAGCCCGGGAGGATCCAGGTCAAGCCCGGGAGGATCCAAGTCAACCCCGGGAAGATCCAGGTCAACCCTGGGAGGATCCAAGTCAACTCCAGGAAGATCCAAGTCAACTCTGGGAGGATCCAAGTCAACCCTGGGAAGATCCAAGTCAACTCTGGGAAGATCCAAGTCAACCCCGGGAGGATCCAAGTCAACCCTGGGAGGATCCAAGTCAACCCCGGGAGGATCCAAGTCAACCCCGGGAGGATCCAAGTCAACCCCGGGAGGATCCAAGTCAACCCCGGGAGGATCCAAGTCAGCTCCGGGAGGATCCAAGCCAACCCCGGGAAGATCCAAGTCAACCCTGGGAGGATCCAAGTCAACTCTGGGATAATCCAAGTCAACCCTGGGAGGATCCAGGTCAACTCCGGGAAGATCCAAGTCAACCCTGGGAGGATCCAAGTCAACCCCGGGAGGATCCAAGTCAACCCCGGGAGGATCCAAGTCAACTCCAGGAAGATCCAGGTCAACCCCGGGAGGATCCAAGTCAAGCCCGGGAGGATCCAAGTCAAGCCCGGGAGGATCCAAGTCAACCCCAGGAGGATCCAAGTCAACCCTGGGAGGATCCAGGTCAACTCCAGGAAGATCCAAGTCAACCCCGGGAGGATCTAAGTCAACGCCGGGAGGATCCAGGTCAACCCCAGGAAGATCCAAGCCAACCCCGGGAGGATCCAAGCCAACCCCGGGAGGATCCAAGTCAACCCCGGGAGGATCCAAGTCAACCCTGGGAGGATCCAAGTCAACCCCGGGAGGATCCAAGTCAACCTCGGGAGGATCCAAGTCAACCTCGGGAGGATCCAAGTCAACCCTGGGAGGATCCAAGTCAACCCCGGGAGGATCCAAGCCAACCCCGGGAGGATCCAAGCCAACCCTGGGAGGATCCAAGTCAACCCCGGGAGGATCCAAGTCAATCCCAGGAAGATCCAAGTCAACCCTGGGAGGATCCAAGTCAACCCCGGGAAGATCCAAGTCAACCCTGGGAGGATCCAAGTCAACCTCGGGAAGATCCAAGTCAACTCTGGGAAGATCCAAGTCAACCCCGGGAGGATCCAAGTCAACCCCGGGAAGATCCAAGTCAACCCCGGGAAGATCCAAGTCAACCTCGGGAAGATCCAAGTCAACCTCGGGAAGATCCAAGTCAACTCCGAACTCCGGGAGGATCCAAGTCAACCCTGGGAAGATCCAAGTCAGCTCCAGGAAGATCCAAGTCAACCCCGGGAAGATCCAAGTCAAGCCCGGGAGGATCCAAGTCAAGCCCGGGAGGATCCAAGTCAACCCCGGGAGGATCCAAGTCAACCCCGGGAGGATCCAAGTCAACTCTGGAAGGATCCAAGTCAACCCTGGGAGGATCCAAGTCAACTCTGGAAGGATCCAAGTCAACCCTGGGAGGATCCAAGCCAACCCCGGGAGGATCCAAGTCAACCCCGGGAGGATCCAAATCAACCCCGGGAGGATCCAAATCAACCCCGGGAGGATCCAAATCAACCCCGGGAGGATCCAAGTCAACCCTGGGAGGATCCAAGTCAACCCCGGGAGGATCCAAATCAACCCTGGGAGGATCCAAGTCAACCCCGGGAGGATCCAAGTCAACCCCGGGAAGATCCAGGTCAACTCCGGGAGGATCCAAGCCAACCCCGGGAGGATCCAAGTCAACCCCGGGAGGATCCAGGTCAACTCCGGGAAGATCCAGGTCAACCCTGGGAGGATCCAAGTCAACCCCGGGAGGATCCAAGTCAACCCCGGGAGGATCCAAGTCAACCCCGGGAGGATCCAAGTCAACCCCGGGAGGATCCAAGTCAACCCCGGGAGGATCCAGGTCAACCCTGGGAGGATCCAAGTCAAGCCCGGGAGGATCCAAGTCAACCCCGGGAGGATCCAAGTCAACCCTGGGAGGATCCAAGTCAACCCTGGGAAGATCCAAGTCAACCCCGGGAGGATCCAAGTCAACCCCAGGAGGATCCAAGTCAACCCCAGGAGGATCCAAGTCAACCCTGGGAGGATCCAAGTCAACCCTGGGAAGATCTTTGGTGTAGAAACTCAAGGGATGGGGTGGATGGGCCCAACTTTGACCTTCAGCCTCTGGAGAAGCCTCGTGCAGGACACCACTCACCTCCCGTTGGCCTTCGGGGCCGTTCCCATCTCCGGCACCGCTGGAGCTGCAAGGAGACAACGGGAACTGTGAGGAGAAGTTGGGAGAGGAAGAAGATGGGGAGGGTTGGGAAGGTCCCAGACGGTGCCATCCCATTGGCCAGAAGAAACAAAGGCCACGTTGTTCCTAAATAACTCTACTGGAAGAAGCTCAACATCTTCTCGAGTTATCTACAAAACGGGGGTTTGGAGCTGGGGGGGGGGGTCAAGGAGGTCCTTTTTGGGGTCCCTTGGGGTTTTCCAGGAGAAGGAGAGGATGGAGAAGAGGAAGGAGCCCGGTGGGCGACTCCTCCCCCTCCTTTCCCCACCCCAAAAGACGTTGGGGAGCAAGAGGGAGACAACGGGGTCGGAGGAACAACCGATCCCAAGAGGAAGGGGGATGAACCAAAGGGAGAAGAAGACCCTGGAGGAACTCACTTGTGTTCTCACCACCACAACTTCCTCCTTCTCCTTGCCCCCCATCACCCCCAGGCGACGAAACTCCTCCCTCAGCCTCAGTTTCCCCCTTCCCGGACTCGCCGAGGGGACGCGCTCGCCGCAGCGACCGCCGGCGCCCGGCGTCGGGTGAGGAACCGCGGTGGGGATCCCTTCCTTGGTCTTCTCCACGGGGGTGACCTGAGGGGAGGGGACAGTCCCCTGGGGGGTTGGGGACACCCCAGGAGAAGGTGTGACCCGCCACGCACTCCCACACCAGGCGGGAGGCGTCACCCGTGGGCGGGGCCTTGACGTCGGGGACGAAGCCGCATTCTTGGCCGTGGCCGTGGGACAAGACCACCAAACGTTGGAGAGCATCAGCGTGGAGAAAGGTGGGGTCTGGGTCACCTGAAAACACAGGAAAAAACCCTAAAAAAGTCCTTTTAGGGATTGGGGAAAAAAAACCCTAAAAATTGGGGGGTTTTTCTCTCAGTTTTGGGGGGGAAAAACCAAAGTTGGGTGGGGTGGAGTCAAGGGGTTCCCTCCACCTGCTGGGATTCCACCTGCCCCTCGTTCAGGAAAAACCCCAAAAACCCCAAATAATTCCCTTAAAACCCCAATAATCCCCTTAAAAACCCCAATAATCCCCTTTTTTACCCCAAATAATCCCCCAAAAACCCCAATAATCCCCTAAAACCCCAATAATCCCTTAAAAACCCCAATAATCCCTTAAAAACCCCAAATAATCTCATTAAAAACCCCAATAATCCCCTAAAAACCCCAAATAATCCCCTAAAACCCCAATAATCCCCTAAAAACCCCAATAATCCCCTAAAAACCCCAATAATCCCCTAAAAACCCCAATAATCCCTTAAAAACCCCAATAATCCCCTAAAAACCCCAATAATCCCCTAAAAACCCCAATAATCTCCTAAAAACCCCAAATAATTCCCTTAAAAACCCCAATAATCCCCTAAAAACCCCAATAATCCCCTAAAAACCCCAAATAATCCCCTAAAAACCCCAAATAATCCCCTAAAAACCCCAAAAATCCCCTAAAAACCCCAAATAATCCCCTAAAACCCCAATAACTAAAACCCCAATAATCCTAAAACCCAATAATCCTAAAACCCCAATAATCCCCTTAAAAAAAACCCAATAATCCCCTTAAAAACCCCAATAATCCCCTAAAAACCCCAAATAATCCCCTAAAACCCCAATAATCCCCTAAAAACCCCAATAATCCCTAAAAACCCCAAATAATCCCCTTAAAAACCCCAATAATCCCCTTAAAAACCCCAATAATCCCCTAAAACCCCAATAATCCCCTTAAAAACCCCAATAATCCCCTAAAAACCCCAATAATCCCCTTAAAAACCCCAATAATCCCCTTAAAAACCCCAATAATCCCCTAAAAACCCCAATAATTCCCTTAAAAACCCCTAAAACCCCAATAATCCCCTAAAACCCCAAATAATCCCCTTAAAAACCCCAATAATCCCCTAAAAACCCCAATAATCCCCTAAAACCCCAAATAATCCCCTAAAAACCCCAAATAATCCCCTAAAAACCCCAAATAATCCCCTAAAACCCCAATAATCCCCTAAAACCCCAATAATCCCCTTAAAAAACCCAAATAATCCCCTAAAACCCCAATAATCCCCCAAACCCCCAACCAGTTCCCACCTGAGCTCCTGACGCCGTGCGAGCTGAACCTGCTCAAAACCAACACCAAAATGAGGTAAAAAAGGGATTTTTTGGGGGCATTTTCCCCAATCCTAATGATTTTAGGGTGTAGGGGGGAGGGAGGGAGGGGTCTGATCCCGACCTGTCCAGTAGGAACTGGGCTAACTGGGAATGGAGGGAGAAACCCAACTGGTCCTTGAGGCGACACCAACGCTCCAGGTGCCCCCCGAGCCGGATCCGGCACCGGCTCCGCCGAGCGTCCAACTCCCGGCGTTTCTGACGGCGAAGATCTGGGGGGGGTCTGGAGGCCATGGGGGGGTTTGGGGGGGGGATTCTGGGGTGGGGGACACAGGAGATGGGGGGAGAGATTTAGGGGTGGTTTGGGGTCTGGGGGGGTCTTGGGGGGGTCAAGAGGGACATGGGGGGGGGGTTGGGGGTTATGGGGGTCCCCAGGGGGGGGCATGAGGTGTGGGGACAGTCAGGGGGGGGTTTAGGGGCAGTTTGGGGTCTGGGGGGGTCTTGGGGGGGGTCTTGGGGGACATGGGGGGAGATTTAGGGGGGGCCTGGGGGACAGGAGATGGGGGGAGAGATTTAGGGGTGGTTTGGGGTCTGGGGGGGGCATTTGGGGTGGTCAAGGGGGAGATGGGGGGAGATTTAGGGGGGGGTCTGGGGGGGCATTTGGGTGTTGGGGGGGGGTTGGGGGTTATGGGGGTCCCCAGGGGGGGGCATGAGGTGTGGGGACAATTGGGGGGGGGATTTAGGGGTGGTTTGGGGTCTGGGGGGGTCATAGGGGTGGTCAAGTGGGAGATGGGGGGAGATTTAGGGGGGGTCTGGAGGCCATGGGGGGGTTTGGGGGGGGATTCTGGGGTGGGGGGGACACACAGGAGATGGGGGGAGGGATTTAGGGTGGTTTGGGGTCTGGGGGGGGATTGGGGGGAGATTTAGGGGGGGGTTTGGGGGAGTCTTGGGGTGGTCAAGGGGGAGATGGGGGAGATTTAGGGGTCCTGGAGGCCATGGGGGTTTGGGGGGACACAGGAGATGGGGGAGAGATTTAGGGTGGTTTGGGGTCTGGGGGTCTTGGGGGTTCAAGGAGATTTAGGGGTTAGGGGCCTGGGGGAGATGGGGGAGATTTAGGGGGTCTTGGATCCATTGGGGGCTCTGGGGGCAGAGACATGGGGGATTAGGGGGTCTGAGGCCATGGGGGGTTTGGGGGATTCTGGGGTGGGGGGGGACAGGAGATGGGGGAGAGATTTAGGGGTGGTTTGGGGTCTGGGGGGGTTGGGGGAGTGGGGAGATTTAGGGGTGGTTTGGATCCATTGGGGGTTTGGGGTCGTGGGGGACATGGGGGGAGATTTAGGGGGGGTCTGGAGGCCATGGGGGGGGATTCTGGGGGGGGGGGGACACAGGAGATGGGGGGAGAGATTTAGGGGTGGTTTGGGGGGGTCTTGGGGGTGGTCAAGGGGGAGATGGGGGGGGTTGGGGGTCCCCAGTGGGGCATTTGGGGTGGTCAAGGGGGAGATGGGGGGAGATTTAGGGGGGGTCTGGAGGCCATGGGGGGGGATTCTGGGGTGGGGGGGGACACAGGAGATGGGGGGAGGGATTTAGGGGTGCTTTGGGGTCTGGGGGGGTCTTGGGGGGAGATTTAGGGGGGGGTTTGGGGGGGTCTTGGGGTGGCCAAGGGG
>JALBCY010000073.1:433063-469838 GCA_023079485.1 Archilochus colubris
TCTACTTCAGACCCCAAACCACCCCTAAATCTCTCCCCCCATTTCCTGTCCCCCAGGCCCCCCCTAAATCTCCCCCCATGTCCCCCAAGACCCCCCGATGACCCCCCCAGACCCCAAACCACCCCTAAATCCCCCCCCCAATTGTCCCCACACCTCATGCCCCCCCCTGGGGGCCCCCACAACCCCCAACCCCCACCCCCCAACACCCAAATGCCCCCCAGACCCCCCCCTAAATCTCCCCCCATCTCCCCCTTGACCACCCCAAATGCCCCACTGGGGACCTCCAACCCCCCCCATCTCCCCCTTGACCCCCCCCAAGACCCCCCCAGACCACCCCTAAATCCCTCCCCCCAATCTCCTGTGTGTCCCCCCCCCCAGAATCCCCCCCCATGGCCTCCAGACCCCCCCCTAAATCTCCCCCCATGTCCCCTATGCCCCCCCCCAAGCCCCCCAATGGATCCAAACCTCCCCTAAATCTCCCCCCAAGACCCCCCCAGACCCCAAACCACCCCTAAATCTCTCCCCCCATCTCCTGTGTCCCCCCCACCCCAGAATCCCCCCCCCAAACCCCCCCATGGCCTCCAGACCCCCCCTAAATCTCCCCCTTGACCCCCCCAAACCCCCCAATGGATCCAAACCACCCCTAAATCTCCCCCCATCTCCCCCCAAGACCCCCCCAGACCCCAAACCACCCCTAAATCTCTCCCCCATTCTGTGTCCCCCCCCCCAGATCCCCAAACCCCCATGGCCTCCAGACCCCCTAAATCTCCCCATCTCCCCCTTGACCACCCCAAATGCCCCACTGGGGACCCCCAACCCCCCCCATCTCCCCCTTGACCCCCCCAAGGACCCCAAACTGCCTAAATCCCCCAGTCATCACACCTCATGCCCCCCTGGGGACCCCCATAACCCCCAACCCCCCCCCAACACCCAAATGCCCCCCAGACCCCCCCTAAATCCCCCCCCATGTCCCCCTTGACGCCCCCCAAGACCCCCCCAAACCCCAAACTGCCCCTAAATCCCCCCCTGATTGTCCCCACACCTCATGCCCCCCCCATGTCCCCCATAACCCCCAACCCCCCCCATCTCCCCCTTGATCACCCCAAGATCCCCCCAGACCCCCCCTAAATCTCCCCCCAACGCCCCCCCCAGACCCCAAACCACCCCTAAATCTCTCCCCCCATCTCCTGTGCCCCCCCCCCCCACCCCAGAATCCCCCACCCAAACCCCCCCATGGCCTCCAGACCCCCCCTAAATCTCCCCCCATGTCCCCCAAGACCCCCCCCATGACCCCCCCCAGACCCCAAACCACCCCTAAATCCCCCAATTGTCCCCACACCTCATGCCCCCCCCGGGGACCCCCATAACCAACCCCCCAACACCCAAATGCCCCCAGACCCCCCCTAAATCTCCCCCCATCTCCCCCTTGACCACCCCAAATGCCCCACTGGGGACCCCCAACCCAAGACCCCCCCAGACCCCAAACCACCCCTAAATCTCTCCCCCCAATCTCCTGTGTGTCCCCCCCACCCCAGAATCCCCCCCCAAACCCCCCCATGGCCTCCAGACCCCCCCTAAATCTCCCCCCATGTCCCCCTTGACCCCCCCAAATGCCCCCCCTGGAGACCCCCAGCCCCCCCCCATCTCCCCCTTGACCTCCCCAAGACCCCCCCAGACCCCAAACTGCCCCTAAATCCCCCTCCTGACTGTCCCCACACCTCATGCCCCCCCCGAGGACCCCCATAACCCCCAGCCCCCCATGTCCCCCTTGACCACCCCAAGACCCCCCCAGACCCCCCCTAAATCTCCCCCTTGACCACCCCAAGACCCCCAGACCCCAAACCACCCTAAATCTCCCCAATCTCCTGTGTCCCCACCCCAGAATCCCCCCCCCAAACCCCCCCATGGCCTCCAGACCCCCCCCAGATCTTCGCCGTCAGAAACGCCGGGAGTTGGACGCTCGGCGGAGCCGGTGCCGGATCCGGCTCGGGGGGCACCTGGAGCGTTGGTGTCGCCTCAAGGACCAGTTGGGTTTCTCCCTCCATTCCCAGTTAGCCCAGTTCCTACTGGACAGGTCGGGATCAGACCCCTCCCTCCCTCCCCCCCACACCCTAAAATCATTAGGATTGGGGAAAATGCCCCCAAAAAATCCCTTTTTTACCTCATTTTGGTGTTGGTTTTGAGCAGGTTCAGCTCGCACGGCGTCAGGAGCTCAGGTGGGAGTTGGTTGGGGTTTTGGGGGATTATTGGGGTTTTAGGGGATTATTGGGGTTTTTAGGGGATTATTGGGGTTTTAAGGGAATTATTTGGGGTTTTGGGGGTTTTTCCTGAACAAGGGGCAGGTGGAATCCCAGCAGGTTGAGGGAACCCCTTGACTCCACCCCACCCAACTTGGGTTTTCCCCCCCAAAACTGAGAGAAAAACCCCCCAATTTTTAGGGTTTTTTTTCCCCAATCCCTAAAAGGATTTTTTTAGGGTTTTTTTCTGTGTTTTCAGGTGACCCAGACCCCACCTTTCTCCACGCTGATGCTCTCCAACGTTTGGTGGTCTTGTCCCACGGCCACGGCCAAGAATGCGGCTTCGTCCCCGACGTCAAGGCCCCACCCACGGGTGACGCCTCCCGCCTGGTGTGGGAGTGCGTGGCGGGTCACACCTTCTCCTGGGGTGTCCCCAACCCCCCAGGGGACTGTCCCCTCCCCTCAGGTCACCCCCGTGGAGAAGACCAAGGAAGGGACCCCCACCGCGGTTCCTCACCCGGCGCCGGGCGCCGGCGGTCGCTGCGGCGAGCGCGTCCCCTCGGCGAGTCCAGGAAGGGGGAAACTGAGGCTGAGGGAGGAGTTTCGTCGCCTGGGGGTGATGGGGAGCAAGGAGAAGGAGGAAGTTGTGGTGGTGAGAACACAAGTGAGTTCCTCCAGGGTCTTCTTCTCCCTTTGGTTCATCCCCCTTCCTCTTGGGATCGGTTGTTCCTCCGACCCCGTTGTCTCCCTCTTGCTCCCCAACGTCTTTTGGGGTGGGGAAAGGAGGGGGAGGAGTCGCCCACCGGGCTCCTTCCTCTTCTCCATCCTCTTCTTCTCCTGGAAAACCCCAAGGGACCCCAAAAAGGACCTCCCTGACCCCCCCCCCCCAGCTCCAAACCCCCGTTTTGTAGATAACTCGAGAAGATGTTGAGCTTCTTCCAGTAGAGTTATTTAGGAACAACGTGGCCTTTGTTTCTTCTGGCCAATGGGATGGCACCGTCTGGGACCTTCCCAACCCTCCCCCATCTTCTTCCTCTCCCAACTTCTCCTCACAATTCCCATTGTCTCCTTGCAGCTCCAGCGGTGCCGGAGATGGGAACGGCCCCGAAGGCCAACGGGAGGTGAGTGGTGTCCTGCACGAGGCTTCTCCAGAGGGTGAAGGTCAAAGTTGGGCCCATCCACCCCATCCCTTGAGTTTCTACACCAAAGATCTTCCTGGAGTTGACTTGGATCCTCCCGGGGTTGACTTGGATCCTCCCGGGGTTGACTTGGATCCTCCCGGGGTTGACTTGGATCCTCCCAGGGTTGACCTGGATCTTCCTGGAGTTCACTTGGATCCTCCCAGGGTTGACCTGGATCCTCCCAGGGTTGACTTGGATCCTCCCAGGGTTGACTTGGATCCTCCCAGGGTTGACTTGGATCCTCCCGGGGTTGACTTGGATCCTCCCGGGGTTGACTTGGATCCTCCCGGGGTTGACTTGGATCCTCCTGGGGTTGACTTGGATCCTCCTGGGCTTGATTTGGATCCTCCTGTTCCCTCAGCGCCCGCGACCCGGAGGAGAAACGGGAAGGAGGGGACGAAGCTCAAGGAGAGGAAGAGGAAGAGGAGGAGGAGGAGGAAGACTTGGCCTACAGCGATGATCTGCGTGATGAGAACTACCACCCATCCCTGGACAGGTGAGGGAGGGAGCAGCCATGGAACTGGGAGCACTGGGAGGGCTCTCAGCCCCTGCTGGAGACGGGAGGAGGTGGGGATGGGGTCCTGGGGGCACCTCCAGAAGGAGCTGCTGGGCTCAAAAGGGTGAAGCCTTCTGGGGAGGGACCACCTGCTGCCTTGGGGGTCTTTGGGACGTCCAACCCCCTCCAACCAACGTCCAACCCCCTCCAACCAACATCTTGCCATGTCCCACCAATGCCCAACCAACATCTAACCACCTCCAACCAATGTCTTACTATCTCCAACCCCCTCCAACCACCTCCCACCAATGTCCTGCCATGTCTCACCACCATCCAGCCACCATCCAGCCACCATTCAACCATCTCCAACCAATGTCCTACCACATCCAACCCTCTCCAACCCTCTCCAACCCTCTCCAACCCTCTCCAACCCTCTCCAACCAACCTCCAACTCCCTCCAACCAACGTCCCACCAATGTCCAACCAACCTCCAACCAACCTCCAACCCCCTCCAACCAACATCCTGCCACAGGCACCCACCTCCAACCAATGTCTTGCCATCTCCAACCCCCTCCCACCAACGCCCAACCACCTCCAACCATTGTCTTACCATCTCCAACCCCCTCCAGCCAATGTCCAACCAACATCCAACCACCTCCAACCAACATCCAACCAATGTCCAGCCCTGTCCAACCAACGTCCAACCACCTCCAACCAATGTCTTACCACCTTCAACCTCCCACCAACCTCCCACCAACGTCCAACCCCCTCCCACCAACGTCCAACCATTGTCTTACCATCTCCAACCCCCTCCAACCATCTAAACCCTCTTGCCTCTCCCATGTCCATCTCCTCTCCCAGCGACTCCGAGCCCCAACGCCGACAAACCCAACCCAAAGCTCAGAAGAAACCCATCAAGGAGGAGCCACCATCACACGAACCAACCCTGAGCAGCTCCAGCCCACCAGAGGAGAAGCTTGGAGGAGTCAGGTGAGCCATGATGGCCACGTGGACACCAAGGGGGCTGTTTGGGGACAATCACCACTCCGTTGGCTGCTGAGGGAACGTTGGGGACGAGCAACCAGATGGAAACCATCCAAACCAACCAGAAATGTCCCCCAGGGGGCTCCTCGTGGTGCTGTTGGTTGCAGGACAGAGTTGTTTGACCTCGTTGGGTGGCAGAGTTTGTAAGAAGTGTTGGGGGGTTGGGAGGGGGGAGAAGGATCCATCGCGTGGACCTCGTTCTGGGGAAGCTTCTTGGGGTTGATCCATCACCTCTCGTGGAGTGGGGTTGAGGAGGTGCTGGAAGTTCCCTGAAAAAGCCCTAAAAACATCTCCAAGCTGGAGCTGGAGGTTCAGAACTCAAGGTGGGGACAGGAACCTCAACTCAACCTCAACTCAACCTCAACTCAACCTCAACTCAACCTCAACTCAACCTCAACTCAACCTCAACCAAGAGGCCTGAATAATCCCTTTATTTTGGGGCTCTAAAGAACCTCAAATCATCAAATCATTGGTTGGGGCTTCACAAAGAAGAATTAATTAGAGGTTGGGCTTGATGAGGACTGAAGAGGATGGTCCAGGCGTGCGAGGAGAAGTCACTTGGCAGGAGTTTGGCTCTTGAAGGAGTCAAAAATCCCTTTTTTTTTCATCAAAATTCCCCGGAGCCACCAGAAAGCCTTCAGAGAAGTTGAGATCTTCAACAAAACACACCCCAAAACTCCTCAGGTAATTAGTGCTGCTTCATTAAAGGTTTTCTTAATTAGCTCCGTGCTCCCTCTGTTGCTTTTTGAGGTGTTAAAACAACTTCTCCATCTCCTCACAGGTCCAGAAATGGTTGAAGAGCAAAAGAAAAAAAGCAAAAAAACAACAAAATTGGGGCCAGGCAAAGAAAACCTGAGGGTAAATATGGAATTTGGGCACGTGGCACTTGGAGGGACTCAAATTTTAGGTTGAAAAAGTCCATTTTTGTGAATTTTGATTCCGTTTGGAGGTTGGAAGGTGATGAGTTGGAACCTTCCAACCCAAACTCTTCCATGAAGTCATTAAAAGTTTGGGTTTGGGAATTAAAAAATTGGATTTCTCAACATTTTCTCCCATTTTTGGGGTCTTCAAACCCCCCAAAACACCTCAAGATGCCCCAAAGGGCCCTTGGGGGTGGACACAAGAGGTTGAGGAAAGCTCCCGTTGACTTTCTTGGCCAACCAAGACTCTGAGGACGCGGGGTCGTTGTTTTTTTTTAATTTCTTTTAATCTTTTCTTTCTTTTTTCTCTTCATTTCTCCTCCTCACGCCTCGTTTTGAACGGATCTCTCTTCAATTCCAGGGATTTGGCCCCAAATTGCTGATCCAATCCCAGCTGGAACCTTTGCTGATGACTCAGTGACGTTCTTCAACCCAAGACCCAAGTGAAAGCTTTTAGTTTTTTTGTTTGTTTTGTATTGAATAATAAAAAATTTCCCCACTTTCCCTGTCTGAAAAGTCCATTTTTTCACACCAGCGTGCTTGAAATCCCTCAAAATGGCTGAAAAGAACCCAAAATGCTGGCCCAGAGGGTTGTTTGAGCATGGGGTTGGCTGGGAACCTTCTTGGCCTTGAGGTTGGAGAACCCAAGAAGCTCAAACATCTCAAACTGTGGTTTGTTTTTTGTTCTTTTCTTCCCTTCTCTTTGCAGCTGCAGGAGGAGACCACCCCTGCCTGATGAGGACGTGGCCCAGATTGGTCCCAAGAGGATCAGGTGGGTGGGGAAGGGAAGGAATTCCCATTTCCCAACCTTCTGGAGAAAACAAAGGTGGCATCTCCGCCACCCGCGGCGCGACGACCGCGACGTTTGCGCCGTCCGGGGCCTCCTCAGGGGTTTTCTGGCCTTGAAGTTGAGGTTTTGATGGGTGGGGAAGCCCTGAAGATGGGTGAGGAGGATCCTGGTGGGCTTCCAGGTCCTTCCTGCTTCTCCTCCCTTGGCCACGGATTCTTTTTTTCCCAACTTTTCTCTCTCTCTCCTGCAGGAAGGCGGCGAAGCGCGAGCTCCTCCTCTGCGACTTCGAAGGTTGTGGGAAGATCTTCTCCAATCGGCAGTACCTCAACGTGAGGAAGGGTCCAACCCCTGGCTTGGGATCCATTCACCCCCTTCAGAACATCCCAGATGCTCCCAAAACTCTTGGGGAACCACCCAGGAGCTTGGGTGCCCCACCAGGATGGGGCCAAGCTTCGTTTTGGAGCATCTTGGTTGTTGGTTTGGGGCTGGGCCACCTCATCCCCAAAGCTGGGACTGGGGTGGTCCCAGCAGCAGTTTTGGAGTCCCTGGAGGGGGTGGTGGAAAATGGGGGAGGTTGGAAGGTGCCCTTGGGCTTCTCAACTCCCAACTCCTCTCTTTTTCTCCTGGCAAACCCATCAGCACCACAAGAAATACCAACATGTCCACCAGAAAACCTTCACCTGCTCCGAGCCCAGCTGTGGCAAGTCCTTCAACTTCAAGAAACACCTCAAGGAACACCAGAAGCTCCACACTGGTGAGTTCTCTTCCCTCACCACAAAACCCACCCTCCACCAACTTCTTCTGTTGACCCCACGGCCCCACCATCACCTCCCAGATCTTCCTCCACCATTTCCCGGCTTGCAAAAACCTCCAAACCACCTCAAAATCCATCCTGAAGGTCCAGGGTTGGTCTTCCAGGTTGGATCAAACCTTAAACCTTCTTCTTCTGTCCCCATCCCCAGACACCAGGGATTACATCTGCGAGTTCTGCGCCCGCTCCTTCCGCACCAGCAGCAACCTCATCATCCACCGACGAATCCACACGGGGGAGAAGCCCCTCCAGTGAGTGCCAGGACCCACCAGGGTGACACTGGGACACCTGGGTGGCACCCAGCCTTCTCCTTTGGTGCTTTTTCACCCAAATTTAGAAGCATGGACCTCAGCGGGAGGAGGTTGTAGCTTGGTCAGGAGGTTTCCGGCCCTTTCCTGGGCCAGGGGCTTGAGGGACATCTTGAGGGACATCTTGAGGGGCTTCAGGGACACCTTAAGGGACATCTTGTGGGGCTTCAGGGCCACCAGTGGCTTCAGGGGCATCTTGAGAAGAAATATTAAGGAGAACCTTGAGTGGGTTCAGGGTCACCTTGAGAAGAATTGTTTGAGGAGCACCTCAAGTGGCTTCACCTTGAGGAACATCTTTAAGGAGAACCTTGAGTGGGTTCAGGGGCATCTTAAGGGTCACCTTGAGAAGAATTTTTTAAGGAGAACCTCAAGGAGCACCTTGAGTGGCTTCACCTTGAGGAACATCTTTAAGGAGAACCTTGAGTGGGTTCAGGGCCACCTTGAGAAGAAATTCAGAGAACGTTGAGTGGGTTCAGGGGCATCTTGAGAAGAAAATTTTGAGGAGAATCTTGAGTGGGTTCAGGGTCACCTTGAGAAGAAATTCAGAGGAGAACGTTGAGTGGGTTCAGGGGCATTTTGAGGAGAACCTCGAGTGGGTTCAGGGGCATTTTGAGGAGAACCTCGAGTGGGTTCAGGGGCATCTTAAGGATCACCTTGAGAAGAATTGTTTGAGAACCTTGAGTGGCTTCAGGGGCATCTTGAGAAGAATTGTTTGAGGAGAACCTCAAGGAGCACCTCGAGTGGCTTCATCTTGAGGAACATCTTTAAGGAGAATCTTGAGTGGGTTCAGGGCCACCTTTAGAAGAAGTTCAGAGAACGTTGAGTGGGTTTAGGGTCATCTTGAGAAGAAATTCAGAGGAGAACGTTGAGTGGGTTCAGGGGCATTTTGAGGAGAACCTCGAGTGGGTTCAGGGGCATCTTAAGGGTCACCTTGAGAAGAATTTTTTGAGGAGCACCTCAAGGAGCACCTCAAGGAGCACCTCAAGTGGCTTCACCTTGAGGAACATCTTTAAGGAGCACCTCGAGTGGCTTCAGGGCCACCTTGAGAATCATTTTTAAGAAGAACCTCGAGGAGCACCTCAAGAAGCCATTTTGAGGAGCACCTCCAGTGGCTTCAGGGGTAGCATGAGGAGCACCTCAAGCCGAGCCCCTTCTCCCTCGAGATATTTACTTATTTTTTTATTTTTTAAATATTTTTACCTCAGATCTTGTTTCTTTTCCCCCCCCCCCCTCTTGGCAGGTGTGAGATCTGTGGCTTCACCTGCCGCCAGAAGGCCTCCCTCAACTGGCACATGAAGAAACATTCTGCTGACACCTTCTACCAGTTCTCCTGTGACATCTGTGGTAAGAAGTTCGAGAAGAAGGACAACGTCACCGCTCACAAAAGCAAAAGTCACCCCCAAACCCCCCCGGGACCTCCTCAACTGGAAGGGGGACAACTGGAAATGGTCCCATCGCCCAACTTGGGGTTGGGCTTGGAGCAGCCGGAGGTGGTGGAACCTTTGGAGGTGGCAGGACTTGGGGAAGAGGCTTTGGGGAGTGAGGAGGAGGAAGAGGAGAAGACCCCCCCAGCCCTGGGGACCTCCAGGGAGGGTCCTGAGGGGTCCCAGGGGGATGGGGGGCAGGGGATGGACGGCGTTGGGTCGTAGCGAGACATCCGCCAAGTTTTTGGCCAAAGGAAGGAGGAGGGAAAGGAAGGGGGGGGGGAGGTGGAAACATCAGGGACCTCCTGGTGGGTCCAAAAATGACAAGAAACAGGAAAAAAACCCAAAAACAGAAAAAGGAGGAAAAAAAACAACAAAAAATGGCGCTTTGGGGGGGGAATTCCCGTTTTCCCGCCAATTCTTGGCTTCCCTCAAGCGCGGCTCCAATTTGCCAAGGAGGAAAAGGAAGGGGGGGGAGGTGGAAACATCAAGGACCTCCTGGTGGGTCCAAAAATCACAAGAAACAGGAAAAAAACCCAAAAACAGAAACAGGAGGGAAAAAAACAACAAAAAAAGGGAAAAAATGGAACTTCGAGGGGGGAATTCCCGTTTTCCCGCCAATTCTTGGCTTCCCTCAAGCGCGGCTCCAAGTTGCCAAGGAGGAAAAGGAAGGGGGGGGAGGTGGAAACATCAAGGACCTCCTGGTGGGTCCAAAAATGACAAGAAACAGGAAAAAAAGCCAAAAACAGAAACAGGAGGAAAAAAAAACACAAAAAATGGGAAAAAATGGCGCTTCAGGAGGGGGAATTCCCGTTTTCCCGCCAATTCTTGGCTTCCCTCAAGCGCGGCTCCAAGTTGCCAAGGAGGAAAAGGAAGGGGGGGGAGGTGGGAACATCAGGGACCTCCTGGTGGGTCCAGAAATCACAAGAAACAGGAAAAAAAACCCAAAAACAGAAAAAGGAGGAAAAAAAACCACAAAAATGGGAAAAAATGGCGCTTCAGGGCGGGAATTCCCGTTTTCCCGCCAATTCTTGGCTTCCCTCAAGCGCGGCTCCAAGTTGCCAAGGAGGAAAAGGAAGGGGGGGGAGGTGGAAACATCAAGGACCTCCTGGTGGGTCCAAAAATCACAAGAAACAGGAAAAAAACCCAAAAACAGAAACAGGAGGAAAAAAACCCACAAAAAATGGCGCTTTGGGGGGGGAATTCCCGTTTTCCCGCCAATTCTTGGCTTCCCTCAAGCGCGGCTCCAAGTTGCCAAGTTTCCAAGGAGGAAAAGGAAGGGGGGGGAGGTGGAAACATCAAGGACCTCCTGGTGGGTCCAAAAATCACAAGAAACAGGAAAAAAACCCAAAAACAGAAAAAGGAGGAAAAAAAACAACAAAAATTGGGGCTTCAGGAGGGGGACTTCCCGTTTTCCCGCCAATTCTTGGCTTCCCTCAAGCGCGGCTCCAAGTTGCCAAGGAGGAAAAGGAAGGGGGGGAGGTGGAAACATCAGGGACCTCCTGGTGGGTCCAAAAATCACAAGAAACAGGAAAAAAACCCAAAAACAGAAACGGGAGGAAAAAAAACAACAAAAAATGGGAAAAAATGGCGCTTCGGGGGGGGATTCCCGTTTTCCCGCCAATTCTTGGCTTCCCTCAAGCGCGGCTCCAAGTTGCCAAAAGACTCTGAAGAGGTTTTTACCTAAAAGTTGGTTTTCCCCCCCAATTTTCCCACTTCCCACGCTGGTTTTTTATGGCAAAAGGGGTGAAAAACGAAACGGGAACTTTGGGACAATAAAAAAAAAAGGAATTGTTGGACAATAAAAACCAAAATGGGAGTTGAGGTCGGGGGGGAAAAGCTCAGGGTTGGGTTCTGGGGGTGTTCAAGTCGTAAAAAAATTCCATTTTCCTTTTTTTTAAGGTTTTTTTGGAGAGAATAATGAGTATTTTTGGCTCATTAGGATTAATTGGGAATTAAAATTTAAAATTAATTCAAAAGTTGAAGCTCTCTGGACCTGGAATGGAGAATGATGCTTCCAGCCACCCCCAAAAAAGGGCTTTTTCACCCCAAAAATAAGGGTGATGGGTGCTAGGCTGCCTCAGATCAGGGGCATCTTGAGAAGAAATTTTGAGGAGCACCTCAAGGAGCACCTCAAGTGGCTTCACCTTGAGGAACATCTTTAAGGAGAACCTCGAGTGGGTTCAGGGGCATCTTAAGGATCGCCTTGAGAAGAATTGTTTGAGAACCTTGAGTGGGCTCAGGGTCACCTTGAGAAGAATTTTTTGAGGAGCACCTCAAGGAGCACCTCAAGTGGCTTCATCTTGAGGAACGTTTTTGAGGAGAACCTTGAGTGGGTTCAGGGGCATCTTGAGAAGAAATTCAGAGGAGAACGTTGAGTGGGTTCAGGGGCATTTTGAGGAGAACCTTGAGTGGGTTCAGGGGCATCTTAAGGGTCACCTTGAGAAGAATTTTTTGAGGAGAACCTCAAGGAGCACCTTGAGTGGCTTCACCTTGAGGAACATCTTTAAGGAGAACCTCGAGTGGGTTCAGGAGCACCTTGAGAATCATTTTTAAGAACCTCGAGGAGCACCTCAAGAATCATAGAATCATAGAATTAGCCAGGTTGGAAGGGACCTCAGAGATCATCGAGTCCAACCCTTGACCCACCGGAGCAGTTGCCACCTCCCCGGGCAGTCCATTCCACAGCCTGATCACCCTCTCCGTGAAGAAATTCTTTCTAATATCTAACCTAAACCTCCCCTGGCACAACTTAAGACTGTGTCCTCTTGTCTTGTTGAAGGGCGTCTGTGAAAAGAGTCCAGTTCCCACCTCGCTACAGCCTCCTTTCAGGGAGTTGTAGACAGCAATGAGGTCTCCCCTGAGCCTCCTCTTCTTCAGGCTGAACACCCCCAGCTCTCTCAGCCTCTCCTCACAGGATCTGTGCTCGAGTCCCTTCACCAGCCCAGTTGCCCTCCTTTGGACCTGTTTCAGGACCTCTACATCCTTCTTAAACTGAGGGGCCCAGAACTGGACACAGGACTCAAGCTGTGGCCTCACCAGCGCTGAGCACAGGGGCAGAATCACCTCCCTGGACCTGCTGGTGACGCTGTTTCTGAGCCAGCCCAGGATGCCATTGGCCTTCTTGGCCACCTGGGCACACTGCTGGCTCATGTTCAGTTTCTTGTCAATCCAGACTCCCAGGTCCCTTTCTGCCTGGCTGCTCTCCAGCCACTCTGTGCCCAGCCTGGAGCTCCCCATGGGGTTGTTGTGGCCAAAGTGCAGGACCCGGCACTTGGCCGTGTTAAACCTCATCCCAGCTCCCTCAGCCTTTCCTCAGAAGGGAGATGTTCCACTCCCTTAATCATCTTAGTAGCTCTGCGCTGGACTCTTTCAAGCACTTCCCTGTCCTTCTTGAACTCAGGGGCCCAGAACTGGACTAAACATTACATGGAACCCTACAAAAAGCAGCACAACAAACGGGCTACGGGTTCTGCTCTTCCACAGACCTCGAATCTCCCTCTCTCCTCTGTTGCTCAGTGGGGCTCCCAGAAGTCCAAACGGTTGTGACTGCCCAACAAATGCCAAGAGTGACCACTGGAACCTTTGGCTGGCCCTGACCCTCACATAGAACCCTACCCATAGCTCCACCAACATTTGGGCTACGGGGTTGGGTTTTCCACAAACCTGGAATCTCCCAGCCCTCAGGGCCTGGCTCCAGTGGGGCTCAGTGGGGCTCCCAGAAGTCCAAACGGTCAGGACTGGCCAACAAATGCCAAGAGTGACCACTGCAACCTTTGGCTGGCCCTAAACTGTAGTTGGACTGGGGCTGGCGGTCAGAAGATCTCGTGCTGTACGGGGAAGACGGGGCCCCCTCTCTTATCAGCAGGTAGATCGTGATGTAAGCAGACTGGGATGAGGGTGTAAACCCAAGGCTGCATCACCTGAGAATAAACGCCATTCTGCTGTCCATATTGGTGTCTGTGAGCTGATGGACAAAGCTCGCCGTCCCTGAACCAGGTCACCACGCCTACTGATAGAATCATAGAATCCTAGGGGTTGGAAGGGACCAGAACTGGACACAATACTCCAGGTGCGGCCTCACCAATGCAGAATAGAGGGGGAGGAGAACCTCTCTTGACCTACTAACCACACCCTTTCTAATGCACCCCAGGGTGCCATTGGCCTTCTTGGCCACAAGGGCACATTGCTGGCTCATGGTCATCCTGGAACAGGTCCAAAGGAGGGCAACCAGGCTGGTGAAGGGACTCAAGCACAGATCCTATGAGGAGAGGCTGAGGGAGCTGGGGGTGTTCAGCCTGAAGAAGAGGAGGCTCAGGGGAGACCTCATTGCTGTCTACAACTCCCTGAAAGGAGGCTGTAGCGAGGTGGGAACTGGACTCTTCACAGACGACCTTCAACAAGACAAGAGGACACAGTCTTAAGTTGTGCCAGGGGAGGTTTAGGTTGGATATTAGAAAGAATTTCTTCACGGAGAGGGTGATCAGGCTATGGAATGGACTGCCCGGGGAGGTGGTAGATTCTCCGTCCCTGGAGACATTTAAAAAAAGACTGGATGTGGCACTCAGTGCCATGGTCTAGCAACTGCTCCGGTGGGTCAAGGGTTGGACTAGATGATCTCTGAGGTCCCTTCCAACCCGGCTAATTCTATGATTCTATGATTCTCTTGTCAACCAGGACCCCCAGGTCTCTTTCACCTACACTGCTCTCCAGCAGGTCAGCCCCCAACCTATACTGGGCCATCATGTTGTTCTTCCCCAAATGCAAAACTCTACACTTCCCCTTGTTGAACTTCATCATGTTTCTCTCTGCCCAACTCTCCAGCCTGTCTAAGTGATGTTAAGGGAGTGGAACATCTCCCTTCTGAGGAAAGGCTGAGGGAGCTGGGTCTCTTTAGTTTGGAGAAAAGGAGACTGAGGGGTGACCTCATCAATGTGTTCAAACATGTAAGGGGTGAGTGTCAGGGAGATGGAGTTAGGCTTTTCTCAGTGGTGACCAGTGATAGGACAAGGGGTAATGGGTGTAAATTGGAGCACAGGAGGTTCAAGTTGAATATCCGGAGGAATTGTTTTCCTGTAAGGGTGACAGAGCCCTGGAACAGGCTGCCCAGGGGGGTCGTGGAGTCTCCTTCACTGGAGACATTCAAAACCCGCCTGGACACGTTCCTATGCGAGGTTCTCTAGGTGGCCCTGCTCTGGCAGGGGGGGTTGGACTAGATGATCTTTCGAGGTCCCTTCCAACCCCAAGGATTCTGTGATTCTATGATTAAGTCTCTCTGAATGGCAGCACAGCCTTCTGGTGTGTCAGCCACTCCTCCCAGCTTAGTGTCATCAGCAAACTTGCTGAGGGTACATTCTATACCCTCATCCAAGTCGTTGATGAAGATATTGAACAACACCGGTCCCAGTACCGACCCCTGAGGGACTCCACTAGTCACACACCTCCAACCAGATTCTGCCCCATTGACTACAACTCTCTGACTCCTTCCTTTCAACCAGTTCCTGATCCACCTCACTACCTGATCACCAAACCCATACTTGATCAACTTATCTACAAGGATGCTGTGAGAGTTTTTGACCCCCAGAATTTATCTAGAAATACACAACAAAAAAAAAGAGGAGGGGGCAGGGCTTAAAATTCCAAAATTTGGCTTTTTTTGGGGGCGTTTTAAGAAATTTCAATTAAATCCCCAACTTCTGAGGGGCTCAAGTTGAGGGGGAGTAGGTGGGGGAGCACCCACTGCCTTGAGGAACCCCAAAACTCATCCCAACCCCACCCTATGAGAAGCTTAAAAAAAAATAAAGGATTTTTGGGGCTATTTTAGGGTTTTTGAGGTGGTTTTGGGGTTTTTGCACAGCAACTTTTATTTCCCCACTGAGCAGAGGGAGGGAACAGCAGCACGAAGGGTTGGAGGGGGGGGGGGGAACAGGACACACACGAGGTCTCAACCCACCTCCCAAACCCATCCCCAATTTTGGGATCAAAACACCAATTCTGAGCAGTTTCAACTTGGTGACATCCCTAAAACGTTGAGGTTTTGGGGTTTTTAGGGGGGGGGTGTCCAAAAATAAAAATATCCATCTCCTCCCCCCCCCTAATATTTATTTTTTTTTAACTTGACACCCCAAGTGCTGAACTTTAAGGTGGGGGAAGCCATGAGGGGAAATTTTTGGGGGGTTTTTTGCTCTTCTAGGGAAAAAAAAAAAGGGCTCAGCAGAAAAAAATCAATTTTGGAGGTGAAAAAGGGACAATAAAGAGTTTGGGGTCATCTGAAAGAAAAAAGTGTGGAAAAAAGGGGAGGGTTAAGGAATATTTTTCCCCCCTAAGGTTGGTTGAGACCCCAAAGGGAAGTTTTGAGGGTCAAAAACCTCAATTTTTGTTAAATTCAAGCAAAAAAAATAACCTCTGAACTTTGAAGGTGCAAAAGGGACAATGAGGAGGAGTTTGGGGGCTTGAAGGTGAAAATGGGGGAGTTTGGGGTCCTCTGAAAGAAGGTGGAGGAATTACTGAGGTTGGTGGAGACCCCAGAGGAAAGACTTGAGGGCAAAATTCTCCAATTTGAGGAGAAAAATCTGAAAAAGAGAAAACTGAGGAGTTTTGGGGCCTTCAAGGTGAAAAAGGGGGAGTTTGGGGTCCTCTGAAAGAAGGTGGAGGAATTACTGAGGTTGGTGGAGACCCCAGAGGAAAGATTTGAGGGCAAAATTCTCCAATTTGAGGAGAAAAATCTGAAAAGGAGAAAACTGAGGTGTTTTGGGGCCTTCAAGGTGAAAAAGGGGGAGTTTGGGGTCCTCTGAAAGAAGGTGGAGGAATTACTGAGGTTGGTGGAGACCCCAGAGGATGTTTTGAGGGTCAAAGTCTCCAATTCAAGCAGAAAAATCTGAAAAAGAGAAAACTGAGGTGTTTTGGGGCCTTCAAGGTGAAAAAGGGGGAGTTTGGGGTCTTCCGAAAGAAGGTAGAGGAATTACTGAGGTTGGTGAAGATCCCAGAGGAAAGATTTGAGGGCAAAATCCTCCAATTTGAGCAGAAAAATCTGAAAAGGAGAAAACTGAGGAGTTTTGGGGTCTTCAACCTTGCCGGTGGAGACTTCGGGGCCCTCAAAGCGAGGGGTGGGGGTGACCTTTGTGGGGAGGGGGAGAAGTTGGGGGCCATGTTGGGGGTGTCAGTTGCAGAGGGAGAGGGAGGAGCCCACGTAGAAGAGCCAAAAGAAGGGGAAAATCTTCTCGGTGAAGGCGGCGGTGAAGGTGAAGATGGGCGCCATGTTGTCGGCGTTGTAGAAGGCCACCCAACCCCCCTCGTAGTCCAGGTAGACCCCGATCTTCCTGGGCCTCTCGCAGAGGGACAGAGGGGTCTCGGGGGAGGTGAACGCCTGATACTGATCCCAGTTTTTCCCTTTCCAGTTCAACCCCACCGCCCAGATCCCCTCCTCGGGGGCGAAATCGATTTTCTCCTTCCTGCGCACCGACTCGCGGGCGGCGCCCAGCACCCAACTCTCCCCATCCCCCACCTCCACCTCCCAGTAATGGCGCCCGGCCAGGAAACCCTCGGCCGCCAAGACACAGAAGGAAAAATCAAATCTCTTGGGGTTCGGAGGCAGCTCCTGGGGAGCGCTCCGGAGGCGGACGCTCCTTTTGTCTTCTGACAGCACCAGGTAAGGGTTGGCGGTGTCGGGATCCAAGGAGAGATCACCTGGAGGGGAGGGAGAGGGAAACTGAGGAAAATTCCACCTCAAAACCCAACCTGGATGAAGATTCCCCACATTTTCACCTCAAAACCCAACCAAAATGAGGATTCCTGCCACATTCACCTCAAAACCCAACCTGGGTGAGGATGATTTCCCCATCTTCACCTCAAAACCCAACCTGGATCATGATTTCCAACATTTTCACCTCAAAACCCAACCTGGATGATGATGATTCCTCCATTTTCACCTCACAAACCCAACCTGGATCATGATTCCTCCATTTTCACCTCATAACCCAACCAGGATCATGATGATTCCCACCACTTTTACCTCAAAACCCAACCTGGATGATGATGATTCCTCCATTTTCACCTCAAAGCCCAACCACGATGATGATTCCTCCATTTTCACCTCATAACCCAACCACGATGAGGATTCCCACCACTTTTACCTCAAAACCCAACCAAAATGATGATGATTCCCCCATGTCCACCTCAAAACCCAACCTGGATCATGATTCTTCCATTTTCACCTCACAAACCCAACCTGGATCATGATGATTCCTCCATTTTCACCTCAAAACCCAACCAGGATGATGATTCCCGCCACTTTTACCTCAAAACCCAACCTGGATCATGATTCCTGCCACTTTTACCTCAAAACCCAACCTGGATCATGATGATTCCTCCATTTTCACCTCATAACCCAACCAGGATGATGATTCCTGCCACTTTTACCTCAAAACCCAACCTGGATCATGATGATTCCTCCATTTTCACCTCACAAACCCAACCAGGATGATGATTCCCGCCCCTTTTACCTCAAAACCCAACCAAAATGATGATGATTCCCCCCATCTCCACCTCAAAAGCCAACCAGGATAACGATTTCCAACATTTTCACCGCAAAACCCAACCAAAATGTGGATTCCTGCCACTTTCACCTCAAAACCCAACCTGGGTGATGATGATTTCCCCATCTCCACCTCAAAACCCAAGAAGGATGATGATTCCCACCACTTTTACCTCAAAACCCAACCAAAATGATGATGATTCCCCCATGTCCACCTCAAAACCCAACCTGGATCAGGATTCCTCCATTTTCACCTCATAACCCAACCAGGATGATGATTCCTGCCACTTTTACCTCAAAACCCAACCTGGATCATGATGATTCCTCCATTTTCACCTCAAAACCCAACCTGGATCATGATTCCTCCATTTTCACCTCAAAACCCAACCTGGATGATGATGATTCCCCCATCTCCACCTCAAAACCCAACCTGGATCATGATTTCCAACATTTTCACCTCAAAACCCAACCAGGATGATGATTCCTGCCACTTTTACCTCAAAACCCAACCTGGATGATGATGATTCCTCCATTTTCACCTCCTAACCCAACCAGGATGATGATTCCCACCACTTTTACCTCAAAACCCAACCAAAATGATGATGATTCCCCTATGTCCACCTCAAAACCCAACCTGGATCAGGATTCCTCCATTTTCACCTCATAACCCAACCAGGATGATGATTCCTGCCACTTTTACCTCAAAACCCAACCTGGATCATGATGATTCCTCCATTTTCACCTCAAAACCCAACCTGGATGATGATGATTCCTCCATTTTCACCTCATAACCCAACCAGGATGATGATTCCTGCCACTTTTACCTCAAAACCCAACCTGGATGATGATGATTCCTCCATTTTCACCTCAAAGCCCAACCAGGATGATGATTCCCCACTTTTACCTCAAAACCCAACCAAAATGATGATGATTCCCCACATTTTCACCTCAAAACCCAACCTGGATCAGGATTCCTCCATTTTCACCTCAAAACCCAACCAGGATGATGATTCCTGCCACTTTTACCTCAAAACCCAACCTGGATCATGATCATTCCTCCATTTTCACCTCAAAACCCAACCTGGATGATGATGATTCCCCCCATCTCCACCTCAAAACCCAACCAGGATCATGATTTCCCAATTTTCTGGGTAAAAATAAAAATTCTCCACCAAAACCTTAGGAAAATGAAAATCCCTCCTCACCTGTGTCGTTCTCCAGCTCAAACCGGAGGTTCTCTGAGGGAAAAAAAGGAGATTTTAGGTCCTTTTACACACTCTGTACACTCTGGACTCTGCCTCCAGCAACACCAAAACCCCACAGAGGAAATCCAAGGAAAATTTGCTGCTTTTTGAGCAAACTGAGCTTTTTCTTCTCCAGGAGCAGGTACTCAAACATAAAGAGTTGTCCCCAAAGGAGAAAAAAAAAGCACAGCTTAAAAAAAAAATTAAAAATCACCTTTAAGTTGAATTTTAGGGGTTAAATAGGATTTTATCATCTTAGGTTGAATTTTGCCTTTTTGATCATTTTCAGTTGAATTTGATCATCTTTGGAGTTGCACTTAATCATCTCTTAAATTGAATTTTGCCCTTTCAGTTGAACTTGATCATCTTTAAGTTGAATTTGAGCATTTTAAGTTGAACTGGATCCCCTTCAGGTCAAACTTTGACTTTCAAAGTTGAATTTTACCTTTTCAGGGGAATTTTAACCTGAATTAAATGTAAAGGTGAGGGAAGCAGCCCCGTTTATTTCCAGTCTTACCCTTGAACTCCAGCAGAACTTCTTTCAGCACTGCACTCTTCTGAGAGAAGCTCTTGAGTTTCTTCTCCAGTTCTGTGAAGCCAACCTCAGGCTTGCAGAACATCCAGCTCTCAAAACTAAGAGGGAGGAAAAAAAAGGAAATTTTAGGGTCTTTTTCTGGGAAAAAAAACCCCACATAAAATCTCCAAACTAGAGGTTTGGTGTGGGATGATTCTTAAATAATTTAATTTTAGGAGCTCTGCTTCACTCACCTACTTCCAGCTGGGACAACACCCTGAGGAGAGAATGAGAAAAAGAAGAAATTATTCAATAAAAATCTCCTTTTTACCTCAGAACCTCCAAAATCCTCCCTGAAAGTGGCCCCATGGCTGAGGGGATCAGCTCTCAGCAGCTGTTTGCAAAGTTGGAATGACAGAAATGGCAAATTAATTTAGATTATTGGTTTAAAATGCCTTTTCTTCCTTTTTTGCATGGGTGGGGAAAAAGAAACACGCTGCTTTTTAAGGAAATTCACTAAAAATTATGATTGTCCCCAAGATTCCAAACCCAGGAAGGTTCAGGGCTTGCAGTGACAATCAAGTGACCCCAAAACCAAAAATGTCTTTCTTAGTTTCGGGTGTCAAGGACTGAAAAGGTTGATTTTCAGCCCAAAACTCGAGTTCCCGCCAAAAATTAACCCCGTGGGGAAAAAAAAGAAAAAAAATATCAATCCCCTTAAAAAAACAAATCAAATCCTCTAAAAAAAACCCAAAATAACCCCCTGAAACAAATCCAACCCTTGATGGGGTGAAGTTGATGGAGCCTGCTTGCTCCTCAGCACCCCGAAAGTCCCCCAAAAATGGGTTTTTTCTCCCCAAACTGAAGCTGTGGGTGGGTGTGGGAAGCCTCACCTGCCCAGCTTGGTTCCCTGTCCCTTTTTCTCCTCCCTGTTGACTCAGCAGCTTGTCCAGGTGGGCGATCTCCTCGCTGAGGTGGGACACACTCTCATCCCTCCTCCGAAGGATGTCCCGGTCCAGCTCTTCCAGACGGGAGAGCAGGAGCTGCTCCTTCTCCTCCAGGAATCCCCGGAGCTCCTTGCACTCAGCCACGATTTTCTGCCTTTCCACTTCTGTTTGTTTCTGGAAAGGAAATGAGATGGAATCTTGGTGTTCACCAGAAGGTTTTGGGGGGTTTTTGGGGTTTTTTTTGGGGGATGAGGAACTCACCAGCAGCTCCTGGCTCTGCCGCTCCCTCTCCGCTTTGGCTTCTTCCCGGCTTTTCCTCAGGGAGCTCAGGTGTTCCTGAGGAACCTCCTGGAAAAGGAAGGGTGGAGGGAAGCCTGGTTAGTTGGGATCCAAAAAAAAATAAAAGATTTGGGGAGAATTCCCTCTGGTTTTGGTCAGAGTTTCACCAAATGGGGGTTTTTGAGGCGCTGGAAGACACCACAACCCCCACAAGCTGAGGGGAGGTTCCCTCACACACCTCGTGTCCTCCCTGCTCTCTTTTAACTTCAGGAATGCCAAAAAAAGGTCAAAAAGTTCCCAACCAAGCCCAAAAATATCCCAAAAAAAAAAAGGGCAGGAAGAAAATCAAGACGCCCCCAAATCTGCCTGAAACGGCCTCAAAATGGAGGGTCCGGCCACTTCCAGGTTGTTCAATAAACCCCACTTTTTTTAAACAACTTTTTTTAGAAGCAAACAACTTTTTAAAGAAATAAACCCTTTTTTTTTTTCAAAATAAAACAGGTATTTTAGAAAGAAATCAGTTTTTTCTCGAAATAAACCAAGTGTTTTTAGAAATAAACCTGACTTTTTAAGAAGTGAAGCAGGTTTTTTGGAGGAAATCAGGTTTTTCACAAATAAACCAGGTTTTTTTAGATAAAAACTCCTTTTTTTATAAGAAATAAACCCAAGATTTTGCTGCCATTACCCAAATACCCTCAGAAAAAAATGCAGAATTTAAGCCCTGGATTAAAAGATTGGGAAAAAACAGGGGCAGAGGTTGCAAGAACCCCCCCCAAGGTGGATAAAAATCAGCTTAATGAGGGGAAAACCCCCAAAAAAGCAACAACCTCAGTGGGGTTTGGTGGCAGCTGTGCCTAAAGATCCTAAAAGGACTTAAAAACCAGGCTAAAAACCTGAATTTTGGGGGTGGTGTTGAGGTTACAGAAGAGGGAGAGGACGGCGGCGGCGAATCGAGGCCGAAATTGGCTCTGGAAGCTTTGTGGTGGCTTTTGCTTGAGCAGCACTGATGGAATAATTAATAATTTGCCCTAATTAGTGACTAATTATCACAACCCTTAATTGCAGGCGTTCAGAAGAGGGAAATCTCCTTCCTCCTCAAAGCCTCCTTCCTCCTCCTCCAGCGGTCGCTGCGCAGTGAAGATCCTCGGGCCGGCATCTTGGGTGCTCCCCCCCTCCCTTCCTCCCCCCCCTCCTAAATCTTTTAATTATTAATTACTAATTAATAATTCCAGCACAAAAACACCCCCTAAACAGAACAAGATGAGGGGGGTTCCTCCTCTTCCTCACCGTTCAGCTCCATATCCGTTCTGCGTCACGTTCTCCAAACGCCCCCGGGGGGGGGGTGGTTTCGTTTCATTAACTTTAATTAATTCCCTTTTATTTCAATTAATTAGCTTCGAATTGAGCTTATTTCCAGGGTTTCCAGGGGGAAAAACTCCCTCCTGGGGGTTTCCCCCCCCCTTGTTTAACCCCAAATTGCACCTGCTGGTCATAACCCCCCCCCCAACCCCCTCCAAGTGTCTTTTTTTGCTCAGAAAATGAAGATTTTTGGACTTTTTGGGGTGGTTTTGACCCCCCCACACACCCCAAAGGTGACTCCAGCTCTCATACACCTCCCCCTTCCCCTCCTCCCAGTATCCTCCCAGTTGAAACCAGCTCCATTTTCCACCCCTTTATACCCTATGGGCTCAGCCCCCTCTCAAGGGGGTCCCCATTTTTGGGGGTGGGGGGCTTTAAGTCCCTTTTGCACCCCAAATTCTGCCCCATTGAGGGGGGTACTCAGTCCTCAGTGCACCCCCTTAAAAACGGGGGTCCCTACCCCCCCAAACTGGGGTCCTGCTCTATTTGACCCCCATTAAGGGGGGTGCTCACCTTTCTACTCAGTCCTCAGTGCACCCCCTTAAAAACGGGGGTCCCTACCCCCCCAAACTGGGGTCCTGCTCTATTTGACCCCCATTCTCACCTTTCTACTCAGTCCTCACTGCACCCCCTTAAAAAGGGGGGTCTCTACCCCCCCAAACTGGGGTCCTGGTCTATTTGACCCCCATTTAGGGGGGTACTCACCTCTCTACTCAGTCCTTACTGCACCCCCTTAAAAACGGGGGTCCCTACCCCCCCAAACTGGGGTCCTGGTGTAACTGACCCCCATTAAGGGGGGTGCTCACCTTTCTACTCAGTCCTCACTCATTGCACCCCCTTAAAAACGGGGGTCTCTACCCCCCCAAACTGGGGTCCTGCTCTATTTGACCCCCATTCTCACTTCTATACTCAGTCCTCACTGCACCCCCTTAAAAACGGGGGTCCCTACACCCCCAAACTGGGGTCCTGGTCTCTTTGACCCCCATTCTCACCTCTCTACTCAGTCCTCACTGCACCCCCTTAAAAACGGGGGTCCCTACCCCCCCAAACTGGGGTCCTGCTCTATTTGACCCCCATTAAGGGGGGTGCTCACCTCTATACTCAGTCCTCACTGCACCCCCTTAAAAACGGGGGTCTCTACCCCCCCAAACTGGGGTCCTGGTCTATTTGACCCCCATTCTCACCTTTCTACTCAGTCCTCACTGCACCCCCTTAAAAAGGGGGGTCCCTACCCCCCCAAACTGGGGTCCTGCTCTATTTGACCCCCATTAAGGGGGGTGCTCACCTTTCTACTCAGTCCTTACTGCACCCCCTTAAAAACGGGGGTCTCTACACCCCCAAACTGGGGTCCTGCTCTATTTGACCCCCATTCTCACCTTTCTACTCAGTCCTCATTGCACCCCCTTAAAAACGGGGGTCCCTACACCCCCAAACTGGGGTCCTGGTCTATTTGACCCCCATTAAGGGGGGTGCTCACCTTTCCACTCAGCCCTCACGGCACCCCCTTAAAAACGGGGGTCTCTACCCCCCCAAACTGGGGTCCTGGTCCATTTGACCCCCATTCTCACCTTTCTCCTCAGTCCTCAGTGCACCCCCTTAAAAACTGGGGTCCCTACCCCCCCAAACTGGGGTCCTGGTCTATTTGACCCCCATTAAGGGGGGTACTCCCCTTTCTACTCAGTCCTCACTGCACCCCATTAAAAACGGGGGTCCCTACACCCCCAAACTGGGGTCCTGGTCTAGTTAACCCCCATTAAGGGGGGTACTCCCCTTTCTACTCAGTCCTCACTGCACCCCATTAAAAACGGGGGTCCCTACACCCCCAAACTGGGGTCCTGGTCTAGTTAACCCCCATTAAGGGGGGTACTCCCCTTTCTACTCAGTCCTCACTGCACCCCATTAAAAACGGGGGTCCCTACACCCCCAAACTGGGGTCCTGGTCTATTTGACCCCCATTCTCACCTTTCTACTCAGTCCTCAGTGCACCCCCTTAAAAATGGGGGTCCCAGCCCCCCAAACTGGGGTCCTGGTCTATTTGACCCCCTTTCTCACCTTTCTACTCAGTCCTCACTGCACCCCCTTAAAAACGGGGGTCCCTACCCCCCCAAACTGGGGTCCTGGTGTAATTGACCCCCATTAAGGGGGGTGCTCACCTTAATACTCAGTCCTCACTGCACCCCCTTAAAAACGGGGGTCCCTACCCCCCCAAACTGGGGTCCTGCTCTATTTGACCCCCATTAAGGGGGGTGCTCACCTTTCTACTCAGTCCTTACTGCACCCCCTTAAAAACGGGGGTCCTTACCCCCCCAAACTGGGGTCCTGGTCTATTTGACCCCCATTCTCACCTTTCTACTCAGTCCTCAGTGCACCCCATTAAAAACGGGGGTCCCTACCCCCCCAAACTGGGGTCCTGGTGTAATTGACCCCCATTAAGGGGGGTACTCACCTTTCCACTCAGTCCTCACTGCATCCCCTTAAAAACGGGGGTCTCTACCCCCCCAAACTGGGGTCCTGGTCTATTTGACCCCCATTAAGGGGGGTACTCACCTTAATACTCAGTCCTCAGTGCACCCCCTTAAAAACGGGGGTCCCTACCCCCCCAAACTGGGGTCCTGCTCTATTTGACCCCCATTAAGGGGGGTGCTCACCTTTCTACTCAGTCCTCATTGCACCCCCTTAAAAACGGGGGTCTCTACACCCCCAAACTGGGGTCCTGCTCTATTTGACCCCCATTCTCACCTTTCTACTCAGTCCTCACTGCACCCCCTTAAAAAGGGGGGTCTCTACCCCCCCAAACTGGGGTCCTGCTCTATTTGACCCCCATTGAGGGGGGTACTCAGCTTTCTACTCAGTCCTCACTCATTGCACCCCCTTAAAAACGGGGGTCCTTACCCCCCCAAACTGGGGTCCTGGTCTATTTGACCCCCATTCTCACCTTTCTACTCAGTCCTCACTGCACCCCCTTAAAAATGGGGGTGCCTACACCCCCAAACTGGGGTCCTGGTCCATTTGACCCCCATTAAGGGGGGTGCTCACCTTTCTACTCAGTCCTCAGTGCACCCCATTAAAAACGGGGGTCCCTACCCCCCCAAACTGAGGTCCTGGTGTAATTGACCCCCATTAAGGGGGGTACTCCCCTTTCTACTCAGTCCTCACTCACTGCACCCCCTTAAAAACGGGGGTCTCTACCCCCCCAAACTGGGGTCCTGGTCTATTTGACCCCTATTAAGAGGGGTACTCACCTCTATACTCAGTCCTCACTGCACCCCCTTAAAAACGGGGGTCTCTACCCCCCCAAACTGGGGTCCTGGTGTAATTAACCCCCATTAAGGGGGGTGCTCACCTTTCTACTCAGTCCTCATTGCACCCCCTTAAAAACGGGGTGCCTACACCCCCAAACTGGGGTCCTGGTCTATTTGACCCCCACTGAGGGGGGGTTCTCACCTTTCTACTCAGCCCTCACTGCACCCCCTTAAAAACGGGGGTCTCTACCCCCCCAAACTGGGGTCCTGGTCTATTTGACCCCCATTTACGGGGGTACTCACCTTTCTACTCAGTCCTCACTCATTGCACCCCCTTAAAAACGGGGGTCCCTACCCCCCCAAACTGGGGTCCTGGTCTATTTGACCCCCATTCTCACCTTTATACTCAGTCCTCACTGCACCCTCTTAAAAACGGGGGTCCCTACCCCCCCAAACTGGGGTCCCTATTTGAGCCCCATTAAGGGGGGACCACAAGAACACCCCCTAAATAAGGGGGGGGTTCCTTAACATCCCCGGCACTGACCTCTGCGGCGTGGGCAGCCTCCTCGGCGGGCAGCACGGTGTGGTTCCGGTGTTCCCGGGAAAGGTGACAAACGACGCAGACAGCACGGCGATCCTGAACGCAGTAAAGCCTCAAAGGTTCCCCGTGACGTGGACAACGCGGAGGCCCCGGAGGAACCGGCGGAGAAGCTGCGGGTAAAGGCGGAGCGGGAGCTGGAGGTCCCGGCGGTGGATCAGCAGGACCCGGGGGTAATCCCAACTGCCGAACGATGTGGACGATGTTCCCCAGAGAGCGGTTAGGGCGGAAGAGCCGTTGCGGTACCGGTTCCCGGCACTGAGGGCAGCAAAGGCGACGGGCCGAGTCCTCCCAGCATTGGGTTACGCAGGCGCGGCAGAAGTTATGCCCGCACTCGGCCACCAACACGGGGTCGTTGAAGTATTCCAAGCATACCGGGCACGTTAATTCATCCTGGAGGCTACGAGCAACGCTGCAAGGAGCCGGGGGAACGGTAGGAGGAGCCGGAGGTGCTTCCATCCCGGCCCGGTTGCTGCGGGAGCCCCCGCGTTACCGCTCCCCGCGTTACCGCTCCCTGCCCGACCCGCCGCCAGAATGACGGCCCGAGGGGCGTGGCCACGGAGCGGGGAGGGGAGGGAGCGGGGGCGTGGTCACGCAGGCGCAAAGAGCGCGATTGGTCGGGGCAGCGGGTGGAGGGGCGTGGTTATGTAAATTAAGGGGGAATGGGCGTGGTTTCCTACGCGTGGGAAGCGAGGGGCGGGGCCGGGGGGCTATAGGGGGGGGCTATAGGGGGGCTATAAGGGGGGCTATAGGGGGGGCTATAAGTAGCTGTAACTACAATGTCGGGGTCCTATGGGGTCCCTATAGGATTGGGGGGGTCCCTATGGGGTCCTAATAGGCTTGGGGGCTCCCTGTGGGGTTGGGGGGGATCCCTATAGGATTAGGGGGGTCCCTATAGGGTCCTAATAGGGTTGGGGGCTCCCTGTGGGGTTGGGGAGGGGGACCCTATAGGATTAGGGGGGTCCCTATAGGGTCCTAATAGGGTTGGGGGCTCCCTGTGGGATTGGGGGGAGGTCCCTATAGGCTCCTAATAGGGTTGGGGGCTCCCTGTAGGGTTGGGGAGGGGGTCCCTATAGGGTTGGGTGGGGTCCCTATAGGATTGGGGGGGTCCCTATAGGGTCCTAATAGGGTTGGGGAGGGGGTCCCTATAGGGTCCTAATAGGGTTGGGGGCTCCCTGTGGGATTGGGGAGGGGGTCCCTATAGGATTGGGGGGGTCTCTATAGGATTGGGGGGGTCTCTATAGGATTGAGGAGGGTCCCTATAGGGTCCTAATAGGGTTGGGGGCTCCCTGTAGGGTTGGGGAGGGGGTCCCTATAGGATTGGGGGGGTCTCTATAGGATTGGGGGACGTCCCTATAGGGTCCTAATAGGATTAAGGGAGTCCCTGTAGGACTGGGGGGGTCCATATAGGATTGGGGGAGGTCCCTATAGGGCACTAATAGGGTTGGGGGCTCCTGGCGGAGGGTTCCTATAGGATTGGGGGCGTCCCTATAGGATTGCTGGGGGTCCCTATAGGGTCCTAATAGGGTTGGGGGCTCCCTGTGGGGTTGGGGAGGGGGTCCCTATAGGATTGGGGGAGGTCCCTATAGGGTCCTAATAGGGTTGGGGGCTCCCTGTAGGATTGGGGGGGGGGTCCCTATAGGGTCCTTATAGGGTTGGGGGCTCCCTGTAGGATTGGAGGGGGTCCCTATAGGAGTGGGGGGGTCTCTATAGGGTCCTAATAGGGTTGGGGGCTCCCTGTAGGATTGGAGGTGGTCTCTATAGGGTCCTAATAGGGTTGGGGGCTCCCTGTAGGATTAGGGGGCGTCCCTATAGGATTGGGGGAGGTCCCTATAGGGTCCTAATAGGATTGGGGGCTCCCTGTAGGACTGGGGGGCTCCCTATAGGATTGTGGGGGGTCCCTATGGAGTTCCTGTAGGACTGGGGGATCCCTATGGGGTTCCTATAGGATAGGGGGTGATGTTTCCTTAAAATCACTGTTTTTTTGGGGAAAAAGGACCCATTTTTGCCCTGGCCTTACTCACCTGTCCCCCAAACGCTGCGTTCGACTTAAAAGGAGCTTCCCAGGGACTTTATTTTTAAGTTTTCCTTCAAAAACCTCGATTTTCAGGGATGCTGAAAAACCCAGGAGGGGGTTCTGGTGAAAAAGAATAATATTTAAATTTAATATATACATTTTAATATAAAAACCCTTTGGTCGATTTCCCTCCCACGCAGGCTCCAACACCCCCATTTCTCTGTGGTTTTTTTTCCTTTTTTTTCCATTTCCCTCACTCTCTCTGCTCTGGGGGAGGAAATATTTCCCGCAGAGCTCTCCTTGGGGTCGGGGAGGGCAGAAATTGGGGTAAAAAACCTTTAATTCGGGACTTTCACCTCAGAACTAAAAGGGGGGGGGGGGGTGAAGAGGGAAGAGGCGCCCGCTGGCAAAATGGCGGCTCCTGCCCTCTTCCAAAATGGCGGCCGCGGCTTCAGGCGCGGCGAGAGGGAAGATGGCGGCGGCCTCCCCGCCACTGCCCGCTTAAAATGGCCCCTGGGGAGGCGGTGGGTGAAGCCTTGGCGGCCATCTTGGGTGAGGGCAACCCGCCGGCGTTGCCAAGGCAACGGGAGGGCAAAACCCCCCTCAAAATGGCGGCTGTGGCGCAAAGAAGGGGACGGGGGACGGGGGGGGGGGATTTCTGCGGCTTCTCTGAGCCCTAAAACCCCTCACCGGGCTTTTAAACGTTTTGGAGAGCTCCTCGCTACCCTCACATCATCACGTTGAGCCAAACGCCCTCTTTTTAGCCCCAAAACCAGCGCGGCAAGGGGGAGAGGGGGGTGTGTGTGTGTGGAATTACGCGACAAGTCAACCCGGCCCCTTCATTCCTCACTCGCTCCCCCCAGTCCCCTCCCCTCAGCTCCGAATTCCAAGTTTTTAACCCCAAAATGCTCCCCTCGTCAATCTCATCACCTCTAAACCTCCGGCTCCGTCGCTTCTCCCGGCTTGGCAACCGAGGAGCTCCGCGGCTCTCCCTGAGGTAAACGCACAGAGATGGCGGCGAAACCCCCCTAAAAAAACCCCTTTTTCCCACACATTCTAAGGTAAAACCAACCAACTCTAAACAATTCTTCTACTTTGCAAGGTAAATTTATTTTTTTTTCTTTAAGTTTCCGCCCGCTGTGCCACCAGAGGGACCTGAGAGAGTCGCGCAGAGCTGTTCTCTCCCTCCTTTATTTTTATTTTATTTTGTCCCCCCCTCCCCCTTTTTTTTTTTTTTTAATTTTAAATTCCTTCTTTTCCCCTTCTCCCCCCCCTCCTTTTTTTTTTTTTTTTAATTTTATTTTACTACTCTGGAAATCAGAGGACACCGGGACCCCCCCCCCCCCGTTCCCCCTGTCCCCCCCATCCCCTTCCCTCGCATTGAACAAACCCCTCATTTTTTGAGGGGAAAAACCTCAAAAAAGGGGCTTTTAAAAGAAAAAAAAATCAAGGGGAGCTCTGCAGACAACACCCCCCGAAGCCGAAGACTGCAGGTAACGAGGAGGGTGCAGAGAGGGAAGTGAAAAATGGCTTTTTATTCTTTTTCCATTTCAAATCCATAGCTAACAAAACTAACACCAGAGGCAATATGAGGTGTTAGCTCATAAGGAATGAGCTGGGAGCCCTGGTGACAGAGGATATAAAGAAGGCAGAGGTGCTGAACGCCTTCTTTGCCTCTGTCTTTACTCCTGCAGGGTTTCCGCGTGAGCCCCAGATTCGTTGAGCCCCAGAAGCAGTCAAGATAGATGAGGAGTTTGACATGGTGGTAGATGAGGATTGGGTTAGGGATCAGCTGAGTAATCTGGACATCCGTAAGTCGATGGGTCCAGGTGGAATGCATCCAAGGGTGCTGAGGGAGCTGGCGGAGGTCATTGCTAGGCCACTCTCCATCATCTTCAGTAAGTCATGGGTAACAGGAGAGGTGCCTGAGGACTGGAGGATAGCAAATGTCACTCCAGTCTACAAGAAGGGCAAGAAGGAAGACCCGGGTAACTATAGACCGGTCAGCCTCACCTCCATCCCTGGAAAGGTGATGGAACAACTTGTTCTTGTCACTATCTCCAGGCATATCAAGGACATGGGGGTCATCAAGAGCAGTCAGCATGGTTTTATCAAGGGTAAATCATGTTTGACTAACCTCATAGCCTTCTATGAGGAAATGACTAGGTGGATAGATGATGGAAGAGCGGTAGATGTGGTTTATCTTGATTTCAGTAAAGCATTTGACACCGTCTCTCACAGCATCCTTGTAGGTAAGTTGATCAAGTATGGGTTTGGTGATCAGGTAGTGAGGTGGATCAGGAACTGGTTGAAAGGAAGGAGTCAGAGAGTTGTAGTCAATGGGGCAGAATCTGGTTGGAGGTGTGTGACTAGTGGAGTCCCTCAGGGGTCGGTGCTGGGACCGGTGTTGTTCGATATCTTCATCAACGACTTGGATGAGGGTATAGAGTGTACCCTCAGCAAGTTTGCTGATGACACTGAGCTGGTAGGAGTGGCTGACACACCAGAAGGCTGTGCTGCCATTCAGAGAGACTTAGACAGGCTGGAGAGTTGGGCAGAGAGAAACATGATGAAATTCAACAAGGGGAAGTGTAGAGTTTTGCATTTGGGGAAGAACAACACGATGGCCCAGTATAGGTTGGGGGCTGACCTGCTGGAGAGAGAGCAGTGTAGGTGAAAGAGACCTGGGGGTCCTGGTAGACAAGAGGATGACCATGAGCCAGCAATGTGCCCTTGTGGCCAAGAAGGCCAATGGCATCCTGGGCTGGCTCAGAAACAGCGTCACCAGCAGGTCCAGGGAAGTGATTCTGCCCCTGTACTCAGCACTGGTGAGGCCACAGCTTGAGTCCTGTGTCCAGTTCTGGGCCCCTCAGTTTAAGAAGGATGTAGAGGTCCTGGAGCAGGTCCAAAGGAGGGCAACCAGGCTGGTGAAGGGACTCGAGCACAGACCCTGTGAGGAGAGGCTGAGGGAGCTGGGGCTGTTCAGGCTGGAGAAGAGGAGGCTCAGGGGAGACCTCATCACTCTCTGCAACTCCCTGAAAGGAGGTTGGAGCCAGGTTCAACATTCCAAGTGCCAGGTCCTGCACTTTGGCCACAACAACCCCATGGGGAGCTCCAGAGTGGCAGAAAGGGACCTGGGAGTTTGGGGTGACAGGAAGGTGACCATGAGCCAGCAGTGTGGCCAAGAATCCCAAGGGCATCCTGGATGAGGAAGAGTGTGGCCAAGAGATCCAGGGAGAGGATTCTGCCCCTGGTGAGGCCACAGCTTGAGTCCTGTGTCCAGTTCTGGGCCCCTCAGCTCAGGAAGGAGCTTGAGGTCCTGGAACAGGTCCAAAGAAGAGCAACCAGGCTGTGAAGGGACTCCAGCACAATTCCTGTGAGGAAAGGCTGAGAGAGCTGGGGGTGTTCAGGCTGGAGAAGAGGAGGCTCAGGGGAGACCTCATCACTCTCTACAACTCCCTGAAAGGAGGCTGGAGCCAGGTGGGAACTGGACTCTTTTCACAGACGACCTTCAACAAGACAAGAGGACACAGTCTTAAGTTGTGCCAGGGGAGGTTTAGGTTAGATATTAGAAAGAATTTCTTCACGGAGAGGGTGATCAGGCATTGGAATGGACTGCCCAGGGAGGTAGTAGATTCTCCGTGCCTGGAGATATTTCAAAAAAGACTGGATGTGGCACTCAGTGCCATGGTCTAGCAACTGCTCCGGTGGGTCAAGGGTTGGACTAGATGATCTCTGAGGTCCCTTCCAACCTGGCTAATTCTATGATTCTATGATTCAGCAGCTCTAAGAGCTCTGCTGCGAGGGAAACTGAAAAACGATGGAAAACTTGGGACAGGAGGTTTGGGGAAGGTGAAATACCCCACGGAGAAGCATCAGTGCATTGGGAATTCCATGAAATCTCTGTGGAAATTAAGTTTAGGGGAGTTTTTCCTCAGCGGGTCTCCGTGGGTTGGGTTTTGCCTCTTTTTTTTTTTCCCTCTTCCCTAAGGAATTCCGCCGCCCGCGGTTCCGTTTTTCTCCTCCTTCTTTCTGCTTCTTTCTGCCCCCTCAATTTTTTTTTAGGGAAACAAAACAAACAAAAAAAAGGGAAAATTGTTTAGTCAGCTCACCTCCTTCTTTCAGGGGGGGTTTTGGGGGCCACATGGAGCCTTACGTGGCGCTGGACCCGCGGCAGCGAGCGCTCTACCGCGACGTGATGCAGGAGAGCTACGAGGCACTGATGGCCCTGGGTGAGGAGAATCTGGGGGTGGAGGGGGGGTTCACCTTGGGTTTTGGGGGGGCTCTTCCACTGACTTATGGGTTTTTTTTTTTGTTTGTTTGTTGTTTTTTTTCCTCACAGAATTCCCCGTTTCTAAGCCCGATCTGGACCAACCCACAGCCCTGGATCTCCACGTGCCCAGGGACAACGCGGCCACCGGTGAGCTTCCAGTTGGAGATGTTTCTGCTGGAGGTGATTCCCTCGGAAGAGGTGGTTCCCTTGGAAGAGGTGGTTCCTCTCCTTTTCCTCCCACATCCCAAGCTGTCTCCTGCCTGCCTTGTGTCTCCTTCTCTCCTTCTGCCCCACAGACGACGGAGCAGGAGCAGAGCAGGAACCTCCTGGAGAAGCCGCCGTGAAAGAGCCCGAAGCGGTGAAACCCTCAGGTGAGGAAAATCCTTTGAGCCCCACGGAGCTGAGGGTTGGCAGGAACGGAGGAGAGGGGGCCACAACCCCCACCCAACCCCCCAACACCTGCGGCGAGTGCGGGAAGAGCTTCAGCCACAAATCAGCCCTGGTCAAACACCAGAAAATCCACAGCGGCGACCGCCCCTACCGCTGCCCCGACTGCGGCAAAACCTTCATCCAACGTTCTGACCTCACCATCCACCACCGGGTCCACACCGGGGAGCGTCCCTACGCCTGCCCCGACTGCGGCCGCCGCTTCAGCGTCAGCTCCTCCCTCCTCACCCACCAACGGACCCACGGCCCCGCCGGCCAGCGGCCCAACCGCTGCCCTCAGTGCGGCCGCGGCTTCGCCGATCCCGAAGCTTTGGACCGGCACCGGAAGAGCCACTCGGGTGGAAAACCCTTTGAGTGTGGGGTCTGTGGGAAAGCTTTCTCCTGGAGCTCCCACCTGGAACGCCACCGACGCATCCACACCGGGGAGAAACCCTTCCGCTGCACCCGCTGCGGTCGGGCCTTCGCCTGGAGCTCCCATCTTGACCGGCACATGCGCACCCACGCCGCCGTCTCCGAGGAGGAGGAGGAGGAAGGAGCTGAAGAAGAACCCCCACCACCCCCCCAGAAATGCACCGACTGTGGCAAACGCCTCAACCACCAGACAGACCCTCAACGTTTCCAGCACAAAGGGACCCAAACTCCCCCGCTTGGCGCCGAGCCTGCCGGCAGCCGCTCCCCGCCGCCATCTTCCCGCTGCGAGCAACGCGGGGAATCTCTTGGCCAAAGCTCCGACCTCCTCCAACACCAACACCTCCACGCCGGCGAGCGGCCCTACGCCTGCCCGGCCTGCCACCGTTGCTTCCGTTGGGGTTCAGCCTTGGCCAAGCACCAACGCGCCCACTCCCGGCAGCGAAACGCCAAAACGGCGCCGACCTCCACCCAAAATGGCAGCGTCGGCGTCGCCAAACCTTACCCGTGCGGGGCGTGCGGGAAGAGCTTCGGTTGGATCTCCCACTTGGAACGGCACCGCCGCATCCACACCGGCGAGAAACCCTTTGGCTGTGGGGACTGTGGGAAGAGCTTCGCCGTCAGCTCCCACCTGGAGCGGCACCGCCGCGTCCACACCGGCGAGAAACCCTTCGGCTGCGGCGACTGTGGCAAAACCTTCGCCGTCGGCTCCACGTTGCGCGCCCACCGCCGGACCCACGGCCTCCACCCCGCCCGGCCACACCTCTGCCCCGACTGCGGGAAGGGTTTCAGCTCCCCCGCCAGCCTGGAAGGGCACCGGAGGCTCCACCGTGGGGAGAAACCTTTCCAGTGTGGCCTCTGTGGAAAAGGCTTCGCCTGGAGCTCCCACTACGACCGGCACCGCCTCAGCCACACCGGGGAGAAACCTTTCCCCTGCGCCCACTGCGGGAAACGCTTCGGACGCAGCTCCCACCGCAACCGCCACCAACGCGCCCACTCCCCAGGAGGAGGAGGAGGAGGAGAGGGAGGAAGGCCAGAAAAACCTCCCCAACGTGGCAAAACCCTCGGTGCCGCCATGGCCGCTCCCCGGCGGCTCCGTGGTCCCATCCCTTGGTTGCCCACGGTTTGGTGGGAGGGTGAGGGGACGCCCGCCACCTCCCAACGTTGGCCTGAAGCCCCCAGCTCTGGTTCCCAGCCTCTGCCTTCCTCCTCCTCTTCATCCTTCTCCATCGCCCCCCGGGATTGGCCCAAAGCTCTGTTGCCCCCCGCCATGAGGTGGAGGCCTGGGGAGGGGGGGACCCAACCCAGCGATGCCGCTGCCCCCCAAGAGTCTTGGGCTTCCCTCCCACCCCCCAACTCCTGAGGGGGGGGCTGCAAGGATGGGGCTCAAAGTCACTTCTGGGGACACCAAGATGGTGGTGGGGGGGGGCCATGGCCTGTCCCCCCTTCCTGTTGGAGGGCCAGGGGGTGAAGCAATGGTGGGGAGGGGACTTGGGGGGTGAAGATCCCCAGAGGGATTTGGGGGAGGATGAGGGGGGGGAACCAGATGAGGGACAGTTTGGGGGTTTGGGGTGGATTTGGGAGGGTTTGAGGAGGATTTGGGGGTTTGGTGAGGATTTAGGGTGGGGGGAGGCATCTCTTCTCCCTCTAAACCTCATCCTCTGCCCCCGTGGTGATGAGGGGGGTGAAAAGGTGGGAGGAGAGGAGGTGAAATCACTCCAGAACCTTCCTCCCCCCTTCCCATGGGAGGACCAAGAGTTGGGACTTGCTTCAGGCTGATGGTTCCTTGGTGGGACCTTCACCCCCCCCAAAAAGAAAAGGTTCTGGGGGTGTTTTGGGATGAGCTGAGGGGGAGTTTGGGGAGGATTGGGGGGGATTCAGGTAATAAAGTAGAAATTCAGCAAGGAAAAAAGGTGGGGAGGGGGTTTGGGGGGTGAAGATCCCCAGAGGGATTTGGGGGATGAGGGGGGGGAAGCAGATGAGGGACAGTTTGGGGGTTTGGGGTGGATTTGGGGGGGTTTGTGAGGATTTGGGGGGTTTGGGTGAGGATTTAGGGTGGGGGGAGGCATCTCTTCTCCCTCTAAACCTCATCCTCTGCCCCCGTGGTGATGAGGGGGGAGAAATGGGGGGAGAGGAGGTGAAATCACTCCAGAACCTTCCTCCCCCCTTCCCATGGGAGGACCAAGAGTTGGGACTTGCTTCAGGCTGATGGTTCCTTGGTGGGACCTTCACCCCCCCCCCAAAAAAGAAAAGGTTCTGGGGGTGTTTTGGGATGAGCTGAGGGGGAGTTTGGGGAGGATTGGGGGGGATTCAGGTAATAAAGTAGAAATTCAGCAAGGAAAAAAAGCAAGGAATGGTGGGGAGGGGGCTTGGGGGGTGAAGATCCCCAGAGGGATTTGGAGGATGAGGGGGGGGAACCAGATGAGGGACAGTTTGGGGGTTTGGGGTGGATTTGGGGGGGTTTGTGAGGATTTGGGGGGTTTGGGTGAGGATTTAGGGTGGGGGGAGGCATCTCTTCTCCCTCTAAACCTCATCCTCTGCCCCCGTGGTGATGAGGGGGGAAAGATGGGAGGAGAGGAGGTGAAATCACTCCAGAACCTTCCCTCCCCCCTTCCCATGGGAGGACCAAGAGTTGGGACTTGCTTCAGGCTGATGGTTCCTTGGTGGGACCTTCACCCCCCCCAAAAGAAAAGGTTCTGGGGGTGTTTTGGGATGAGCTGAGGGGGAGTTTGGGGAGGATTGGGGGGGATTCAGGTAATAAAGTAGAAATTCAGCAAGGAAAAAAGGTGGGGAGGGGGCTTGGGGGGTGAAGATCCCCAGAGGGATTTGGAGGATGAGGGGAGGGAAGCAGATGAGGGACAGTTTGGGGGTTTGGGGTGGATTTGGGGGGTTTTGGGTGAGGATTTAGGGTGGGGGGAGGCATCTCTTCTGCCTCTAAACCTCATCCTCTGTCCCCGTGGTGATGGGGGGTGAAAAGGTGGGGGGAGAGGAGGTGAAATCACTCCAGGACTTTCCCTTCTCCCTTCCCATGGGAGGACCAAGAGTTGGGACTTGCTTCAGGCTGATGGTTCCTTGGTGGGACCTTCACCCCCCCAAAAAAGAAAAGGTTCTGGAGGTGTTTTGGGATGAGCTGAGGGGGAGTTTGGGGAGGATTGGGGGGGATTCAGGTAATAAAGTAGAAATTCAGCAAGGAAAAAAGGAAGGAATGGTGGGGAGGGGGCTTGGGGGTGAAGATCCCCAGAGGGATTTGGAGAATGAGGGGGGAGAACCAGATGAGGGACAGTTTGGGGGTTTGGGGTGGATTTGGGGGGGTTTGTGAGGATTTGGGGGGTTTGGGTGAGGATTTAGGGTGGGGGGAGGCATCTCTTCTCCCTCTAAACCTCATCCTCTGCCCCCGTGGTGATGAGGGGGGAAAGGTGGGACCAAGAGTTGGGACTTGCTTCAGGCTGATGGTTCCTTGGTGGGACCTTCACCCCACCCCAAAAGAAAAGGTTCTGGGGGTGTTTTGGGATGAGCTGAGGGGGAGTTTGGGGAGGATTGGGGGGGATTCAGGTAATAAAGTAGAAATTCAGCAAGGAAAAAAGGTGGGGAGGGGGCTTGGGGGGTGAAGATCCCCAGAGGGATTTGGGGGAGAGGGGGGGAGGTTGGGGGTGGATTTGGGGGGATTTGGGTGAGGATTTAGGGTGGGGGGAGGCATCTCTTC
>JALBCY010000074.1:0-24687 GCA_023079485.1 Archilochus colubris
GACTCCCAAGAGTCCTTCCCAGGTTCCCTTGGACCCCCAGGACTCCTTCCCAGGTTCTTTTGGACCTCCAAGAGTCCTTCCCAGGTTCTTTTGGACCCCCAGGAGTCCTTCCCAGGTTCTTTTGGACCCCCAGGAGTCCTTCCCAGGTTCTCTTGGACCCCCAAGAGCCCTTCCCAAGTTCCCTTGGACCTCCAGGAGCCCTTCCCAGGTTCTTTTGGACCTCCAGGAGTCCTTCCCAGGTTCTCTTGGACCCCCAAGAGTCCTTTCCAAGTTCCCTTGCACCTTCAGGAGTCCTTCCCAGGTTCTCTTGGACCCCCAGGACTCCTTCCCAGGTTCTTTTGGACCTCCAGGACTCCTTCCCATGTTCCCTTGGACCTCCAGGAGTCCTTCCCAGGTTCTTTTGGACCTCCAGGATCCATTCCCAGTTGCCCAGGAGGCTGTTGGAGGGGTGGGATGGGGGCAGGAGGTGACAGACCCCAGGGTGGGCAGGGGTCTGGGGGTGGCTGAGGGACGTTGGGCTCTCCCTGGGGGCTGGGACCATCCCCAGGAGGAGGTGAGGACTTCCTGAGGTTCTCTCTGCCACATCCTTGGACAATCCCATCTCTTCCCAACCCCACCTCTTCCCAGTCCCATCTGCTGGGTGTTCCCACGTGTCCCAGGTCCCAGCATGGCTGCTGCTGATTGGCTGTGGTTGCAGGGCAGGCTGACGGATGGGAAGGGGAAGACCATTGACTGCAAGGATGCCATCTTCATCATGACCTCCAACGTGGCCAGCGAGGAGATCGCCCAGCATGCCCTGCAGCTCCGGCAGGAAGCTCTGGAGATCAGCAGGAAGAGGATTGCTGACAACTTGGGTAGGGACCTGGCAAAGCCCTGGGTGTCCCCCCCCTTCCCAAGGCTCCATCCAGGAGAACCCTTCAGATGCCTCCTCACAACTTCTGAGCACCCCCAACTCCTCCTCCTGCTCCTCAAGGTTCTTCTCAACCCATTCCCCACCCAACATGGAGAGTTGAGGACCCCAACACCCCCAACTCCTCCTCCTCCTCCTCAAGGTTCTTCTCAGTCCCCTCTTCACCCAACCTGGAGAGTTGAGGACCCCAACACCCCCAAATCCTCCTCCTGCTCCTCAAGGTTCTTCTCAACCCATTCCCCACCCAACCTGGAGAATCATTCCTCACTTCTCATCACCCAACACCCCCAACTCCTCCTCCTCCTCCTCAAGGTTTTTCAGTCCCTTCTCCACCCAACATGGAGAGCTGTTCCTCACCCAGCCACCCCCACGTCCTCCTCCTGCTCCTCAAGATTCTTCTCAACCCATTCCCCACCCAACCTGGAGAGTTGAGGACCCCAGCACCCCCAATTCTTCCTCCTCAAGGTTCTTCTCAATCCCTTCCCCACCCAACCTGGAGAATTATTCCTCACTTCTCAGCACCCAACACCCCCAACTCCTCCTCCTCCTCCTCAAGATTCTTCTCAACCCCTTCTCCACCCAACCTGGAGAGTTGGTCCTCACTTCTCATCACCCAACGCCCCAACTCCTCCTCAAGGTTCTTCTCAACCCATTCCCCACCCAACATGGAGAGTTGAGGACCCCAACACCCCCAAATCCTCCTCCTCCTCCTCAAGGTTCTTCTCAATCCCTTCTCCACCCAACCTGGAGAATTGGTCCTCACTTCTCATCCCCCTACACCTCCAAATCCTCTTCAAGGTTCTTCTCAGCCCATTCCCCACCCAACCTGGAGAGTTGAGGACCCCAACACCCCCAAATCCTCCTCCTCCTCCTCCTCAAGGTTCTTCCCCAACCCTTCACCAGATGGTTGGTGAGAAGGAGCCACCACTGGGGGGGGTTCAGACCTTTTGATGATCTTAAATCCCAAAATGGGTTTGGGTTGGGAGGAACCTTCAAGGTCACCCAGTTCCAACCCCCTGGATGGGCAGGGACCCCTCGCCCAGCCCAGGGGGCTCCAACCCCATCCAACCTCAACTCCAACATCCCCACCACCCACAGCTTCTCCAGGAAACCTCTCCCAGGCTCTCCCCACCCTCACTTCTCCCTCTCATCTCCTCTTCCCCTCCCTACTCAACTTTCAGCTCCTGCTCCCCCTGCTTGGCTTCTCCATCCCCCTGGAGCTGGGCAGGATGGGGTCAGGGAATCCTGGATGAGTTGGGTGAGAAGGAACCTTTGGAGCTCATCTCATCCCAACCCCATCAGGACAGGGACTTCTCCAACCAGCCCAGGTTGTCCCAAGCCCCATCCCACCCCACCTGGAATGTTCCCAGGGATGGGGACATCTCCCAGCTCTCTGGGGAAGCTCTCCCAGTGTCTCACCACCTTCATCCTCCAAAGCCCACGTCCCACCCAGCCCATGTCCTTTTGTCTTCCAGAGGATGTCCAGGTGACTGAGAAGATCACCATCTCCAAGCAGTTCAAGGAGAAGGTCATCAGACCCATCCTGAAGGTAGAGGGGATCTTCTTGCCTGGCTCATGTTGGGCATTTGATGGTCCTCACCTGGGAGAGGTGGTGTGACACCATTTTGAGGAAGAATCAGAGTGGTTTGGGGTGGGAGGGACAAGGTGAGGACACAAGAACCAAGAACATCTTCACCTCCTCTCCCTCTGCTGGGGCACTGGAGCCCCCAGGTGGGACAAGGAGGGGGACATGGGGTGGGAAGTGTTGCAGAGGGGTCTGGGGGGGGTTCCTTGCTCCCCTGGGGTCACCATCAGCTGCAGAGGGACCAGGACAACCCAAGAGGGTCCTGAACCCTCCAGGGCTTTGCTCCTCTGGAGATGAAGGGTTTGGATTCCCCTCTCCATGGTTTGGGGTGGGAGGGAGGTGGAGAAGACCCCTGGGGAGCTTCTCCTGCAGTGTCACCATCTGGGGGTCACCAACCTTGTCCCTCTGTGTCCTTGCAGGCTCACTTCAGGAGGGATGAATTCCTGGGGAGAATCAATGAAATTGTTTATTTCCTCCCTTTCTGCCACTCAGAGCTGATCCAGTTGGTCAACAAGGAGCTCAATTTTTGGGCCAAGAAGGTAAAAACCCATCCAGGGGCTTCTGAGGGAACTTCTCCAGTCCCACACAAACCAGGAGGAGATCCCTGCCCAAGCCTTCCCCTTCCTGCTGGAAGGAATCTCCATCTCCAGCACCTTCAGCAGGAGGGGAATTCCCTCAGGGACTCATGGAGAGGAGGTGGGGGGACAGAGAAGATCTTCAGGGCCACCTTGGGAGACTTTATTTGTCTCTTTTCACACCCAGGTTCTTGGGGGGAGGGTGTGGAATAGGGTTGAGGATCACAAAGGTTGGAGAAGAGCCTTGAAGTTTCTCCACCCAAGAGGAGAGCTGAGCTGCTGGCTCTGACCTGGGGCAGCTCTCAGAAGGGGCTCCAGGAATGAGGTTCCTGAAGTTGTGGGTGACTCCTTCCTCCTCTTCCTCTTCCTCTTCCTCTTCTTGCCCCACTAGGCCAAGGCAAGGCACAACATCACCCTGCTCTGGGACAGGGAGGTCATGGATGTCCTGGCTGATGGTTACAACCTCCACTACGGTGCCCGCTCCATCAAACACGAGGTCAGGGGCCTGGGGTGTCCCTGGGGTGTCCCTGGGGTGTCCCAGAGAGGGGGGAACTGAGGGGAGATGTTTGGGGGTGCAGCCAATGACATCAAAGTCTGTGGTGACATCTGGGAGGGAAAGGGTGGGGGTGGCATCAAGAGGGACCAGGACAGGATGGAGAGGGGGGAACCTGGCAAGCTGGTGGGGTCAGGAAGGGCAAGGTCCTGGCCATGGGGTGGGAAAATCCCAGGGATAAATCCAGGGGAATGGATGGAGAGGAGCCCTGGGGAGAAGGAGTTGGGGGTGTTGGGTGAGGAGAAACTCAATGAGAGGCACCAAACCCCCCCTGTCCTGAGCTGTGTCACCAGCAGGAGGTTGGGTTGGGTTGGATTGGGTTGGGTTGGGTTGGCTTGAGTTGGATGGAAAGATGGGGATGGGATGGGTTGGGTTGGGTTGAGTTGGGATGGGTTATGGGTTGGGTGGAATGGTGAGGATGGGATAGGTTGGGTTGGGTTGGGTTGGGTTGGGATGGGTGGAATGGTGGGGATGGGATGGGTTGGGTTGGTTTGGGTTGGGTTGGGTTGGAAGGGACTTTGCAGATGGTCTGAGTTTGTATGGGCAGGGACACCTCCCCCCAGCAGAGGTGGCTCCAACCCCATCCAAGCTGGGCTGAGCCCCTGCCAGGGCTGGAGGTTTGGAGGTGTTGGGTGAGGAGAAGCTCAACGGGAGGCACCAAACCCCCCGTGTCCTGGGCTGCATCCCCAGCAGTGTGAGCAGCAGGGCCAGGGAGGGGATTGTCCCCTCTGCTCTGCCCCGCTCTGGGGAGACCCCCCTGGGGTAAAGCTGTGTCCAGGTCTGGGGTCCCCAGCAGCAGGAGGACACGGAGCTGTTGGAGCCAGTGCAGAGGAGGTGATGGAGGTGCTGGGAGGGCTGGAGAGGGCAGAGAGAGAGAGAAAAGGGAAAGAAAAGGGGAAAAGGAGAGAGAAAGAGAGAAAGGGAAAAGAGAAAAAGAGAAAGAAAGGGAAAAAGAGAGAAAGGTAAAGAGAGAAAGAAAGGGAAAGAATGGGAGAGAAAGAAAGGGGAGGAAGGGAGGGAGGGAGGGAGGGAGGGAGGGAGGGAGGGAGGAGGGAGGGAGGGAGGGAGGGAGGGAGGGAGGGAGGAGGGAGGGAGGAGGAGGAGGAGGGAGAAGGAAGGGGAAGGGAAGGAAGGGAAGGAAGGAAGGGAAGGAAGGAAGGAAGGAAGGAAGGAAGGAAGGAAGGAAGGAAGGAAGGAAGGAAGGGAAGGAAGGAAGGAAGGAAGGGAAGGGAAGGAAGGAAGGAAGGAAGGAAGGAAGGAAGGAAGGAAGGAAGGGAAGGAAGGAAGGGAAGAAGGAGGAAGGAAGGAAGGAAGGAAGGAAGGAAGGAAGGAAAGGAAGGGAAGGAAGGAAGGGAAGGAAGGGAATGAAGGGAATGAAGGGAAGGAAGGGAAGGAAGGAAGGGAAGGAAGCGAAGGAAGGAAGGAAGGAAGGAAGGAAGGAAGGAAGGAAGGAAGGAAGGAAGGAAGGAAGGAAGGAAGGAAGGAAGGAAGGAAGGAAGGAAGAAAAAGGGAGAGAAAGGGAGAGAAAGAAAAGGGAAAAAGGAGAAAGAAATGGAAAGAGAAAAAGGGAAAGAGAAAAGGAAGGAGAGAAAGAAAGGGAAAGAGAGAAAGGGAGAAAGGAGAGAAAAAGAAAGAGGGAAAGAGAAAGGGAAAGAGGGAAAGAAAGGGGAAAAGGAGAAAGAGAAAGAAAAGGAAAAAGGAGAAAGAAAGGGAAAGAGAAGGGGAAAAGGAGATAGGAAGGAAAAGAAAAAGAGAAAGAGAAAGAAAGGGAGAGAAAGGAAAGGGAAAAAGGAGGAAGAAAGAGAAAAAGAGAGAAAGGGAAAGAGAGAAAGAAAGGGAAAGAGAAAGGGGAAAAGAGAAAGGGAAAAGGGAGAAAGAGAAAGAAAAAGGAAAAAAGAAAAGGAAAGAGAAAAGGAAAGAGAGAAAGAAAGAGAAAGAAGGAAAGGGAAAGAGGAGAAAGGGAAAAAGGAGAAAGAAAGGAAAAAAGGAAAAGGAGAAAAAGAGAAAGAGAAAAAGAAAAGGAAAAAGAAAGAAAGGGGAAGAGAGAAAGAAAGAGAAAAAGAGAAAGAGAGGGAGAAGGTTGTGGGGAGCCCTTGGAGCAGCTCCCAGTGTCTGAAGGGGCTCCAGGAAAGCTGGGGAGGGACTTTGGGCAAGGGCCTGGAGGGAGGTGACAAGGAGAGATGGTTTCCAAGTGGAAGAGGGGAGCTGGAGAGGAGCTGGGAGGGAGAAGTGAGGGTGGGGAGAGCCTGGGAGAGGTTTCCTGGAGAAGCTGTGGGTGGTGGGGATGTTGGAGTTGAGGTTGGATGGGGTTGGAGCCCCCTGGGCTGGGGAGGGGTCCTTTGGGGGCTGGGGGATCCTGAAGGTCCCTTCCATCCCATCCCATCCCAACCCAACCCAACCCAACTCAACCCATTCCAACCCATCCCATCCCATCCCATCCCATCCCACCCCATCCCATCCATCCCATCCCATCCCATCCCATCCCATCCCATCCCATCCCATCCCATCCCATCCCATCCCATCCCATCCCATCCATCCCATCCCATCCATCCCATCCCATCCCATCCTATCCCATCCCATCCATCCCATCCCATCCATCCCAACCCAACCCAACTCAACCCATTCCAACCCATCCCATCCCATCCCATCCCATCCCATCCCATCCATCCCATCCCATCCCATCCCATCCATCCCATCCCATCCCATCCCATCGCATCCCATCCCATCCCATCCATCCCATCCCATCCCACCCCTCTCAGGTCCTGTCCCAGATCCCATCTCCAGAAGGAAGGAGGAGGTGGGACTGAGCTCCTGGGATCCCTTTTCCAGGGGTTTGGGCCAAGATCTCTCCCGGGAATCTTCTCCCCTGGATTTGCTGATGGGATTTGGGGTTTCTCCTCCAGGTGGAACGCCGGGTGGTGAACCAGCTGGCAGCTGCCTACGAGCAGCAGCTCCTGCCCAGGGGCTGCACCCTGCGCATCGCCGTGGAGCACTCGGACAAAAACCTCCTGAAAAGCAAGGAGGGAGCAGAGGGACCCAAGAAGGGACCAACCCTGAGGTTGGAGATCGTGGAAAAAGACAGCAAAGCCCGGAAGTTGGACATCCAGGCACCTCTGAACCCCGAGAACATCTCCTACTTCTTGTAGGATCCTCCTGGAGGGGTTGGGGGGTGGGAAAACCCTCGGAGAGACCCCAGGAGGAGGTGGGAGCAGGGACAAAGCCAGGCTGGAGGAGGAGATGGAGCAGCAGAAGCTTGGGATCAGCTCCAGGAGCTTGGGATCAGCTCCAGGGTGGGGGTGGAGGAGGCTGGAGCTGCCACGTTGGGTGACACAGTTGGGGACGTGGAGTTTGGGGGGTGCCGGGGGGCACAAAAGCTTGGAGGGTTTGAAGGAAATGTGGGATGATCCAAGTTGGGTGGGGGTTGTCAGTCCTGGAAGAGGTTGGATGGGATGGAGAGAGGTGGGGACAGGTGGCCCCAGGTGGATGTGACACTCCTGGTTCCATTTCTCTTTATTTATTGCAATAAAAGTTGGGTGCACGGCACCAACCCCAGCAGGGGGCAAACCCTGGGCATGGGGGGGAGAAGTCCAGGAAGAAATCCAGGGAAATGGAGGGAGGGAAGGATGGGATGGGATGGATGGGATGGGATGGGATGGGATGGGATGGGATGGGATGGGATGGGATGGGATGGGATGGGATGGGATGGGATGGGATGGAAGGATGGATGGATGGGATGGGATGGGATGGGATGGATGGATGGATGGATGGATGGAAGGATGGATGGAGGGATGGATGGAGGGATGGAGGGAGAGATGGAGGGATGGGTGGGATGGGATGGATGGAGGGATGGAGGGAGGGATGGATGGATGGATGGATGGATGGATGGACGGATGGGGGGATGGGATGGGTTGGGATGGGATGGGATGGGATGGGATGGGATGGGATGGGATGGGATGGGATGGATGGGATGGATGGATGGATGGATGGGATGGATGGATGAAGGATAGATGAATTGAGGGAGGGATGGATGGATGAAGGGAGGGATGGATGAAAGACGGAGGGATGGATGGATGGATGGATGGGATGGGACGGGGGTATGGGAAGGATGGGATGGATGCCGAGGTTGTCTCACATGTGGCAGATTCCCCATCCCCATTCCAAGCTCTGAGCTCCCTTCTCCCAATCCCTGGCAGGAGCTGGGACTGGAGGAGCCTTCGTGTGTCCCCCACCCCCCCTGGCTCCGTGGTTCCCAGGGTCAGGACACAGCCAGGGGCTCCCCAGCCCCATCTGCAGCACCTCAGGAGTGGCCCTTGTCCCAGTTGTCCCCAGATGTCCCCAGGGAGGTGGCAGTGGCTCTTGCTGGGCAGATTGGGGCTTTTTTACCTCCCCCCCGCCCCCCCCAAGCTTTCCTGGAGACCCCTGGGCCCCTCCGGCCACCCGGGTGGTGCCACAGTGTCACCCATGTCACCCATGTCACCCCATGTCACCCCAGGTCACCCCATGTCACCCCAGGTCACCCCTTGTCACCCCATGTCACCCTTTGTCACCCCATGTCACCCATGTCACCCCAGGTCACCCCATGTCACCCATGTCACCCCATGTCACCCCAGGTCACCCCATGTCACCTCATGTCACCCCATGTCACTCATGTCACTCATGTCACCCATGTCACCCCAGGTCACCCCAGGTCACCCCTTGTCACCCCTTGTCACCCATGTCACCCCTTGTCACCCCATGTCACTCATGTCACCCCATGTCACCCCATGTCACTCATGTCACTCATGTCACCCATGTCACCCCATGTCACCCCAGGTCACCCCAGGTCACCCCTTGTCACCCCTTGTCACCCATGTCACCCCACATCACCCTTTGTCACCCCTTTCGACCCCATGTCACTCATGTCACCCCATGTCACCCCTTGCCACCCCATGTCACCCCATGTCACCCTTTGTCAGCCCATGTCACTCATGTCACCCCAGGTCACCCTTTTGTCACCCCACGTCACTTGGGGACACTTTAGGGACATTTGGGGGACACTTTAGGGACACTTGGGGGACACTTTGGGGGAGAATTGGGTGACACTTGGAGGACACTTTAGGGACACTTGGGGAGACACTCAAGGGGCACTCAGGGGACACCTGGGGGGACACTCAATGGGAACTCCTGGGGACACTCAGGGGACACTTGGGGACACTCAGGACATTTATGGGGCAGTTGGGTGACATTTGGGTGACACTCAGGGGACACTCCGAGTGCACTCCCGGGGACACTTTGGGGAACACTTAGGGGACACTTGGGGGGACACTTGGGACATTTTGGGGGACACTCAGGGGACACTTTAGGGGCACTTGGGTAGACACTCAAGGGACACTCAGGGGACACTCAGAGTGCACTTCTGGGGACACTTGGGGCATTTTGGAGAACACTCAGGACACTTTGGGGACACTCAGGGGACACTTTAGGGACACTTGGGGGACACTCATGGGACACTTGTGGGACACTTGTGGGACACTTTAGGGGACACTCAAGGGGCACTCAAGGGACACTTGGGGACACTTGGGGGACACTTAGGGGACACTCGGGACATTTATGGGGCAGTGGGGTGACACTAAGGGGACACTTTGGGGACACTTGGGACATTTTGGAGAACATTCAGGACACTTTGGGGACATTCAGGGGACACTTGGGGACACTTTGGGGGAGAATTGGGTGACACTTGGGGGGCACTTTAGGGACACTTGAGGAGACACTCAAGGGGCACTCAGGGGACACTTGGGTGACACTCAGGGGACACTCAGAGTGCACTTCTGGGGACACTTTGGAGGACACTTAGGGGACACTTGGGGCATTTTGGAGAACACTCAGGACACTTTGGGGGGTACTCAGGGGACACTTGGGTGACACTTTAGGGACACTTTGGGGGGAAAATTGGGTGACACTTGGGGGACACTCATGGGACACTTAGGGAGACACTCAAGGGGCACTCAGGGGACACTCGGGTGACACTCAGGGGACACTTTGGGGACACTCATGGGACACTTGGGGGGACACTCATGGGACACTTTAGGGACACTTTAGGGGACACTTGGGGACATTTGGGGGACACTTGGGGGACTCTCAATGAGAACTCCTGGGGACACTCAGGGGACACTTGGGGACACTCAGGACATTTATGGGGCAGTTGGGTGACATTTGGGTGACACTCAGGGGACACTCAGAGTGCACTCCTGGGGACACTTTGGGGAACATTTAGGGGACACTTGGGGGGACACTTGGGACATTTTGGGGGACACTCAGGGGACACTTTAGGGGCACTTGCGGGACACTCAAGGGACACTCAGGGGACACTCAGAGTGCACTTCTGGGGACACTTGGGGCATTTTGGAGAACACTCAGGACACTTTGGGGACACTCAGGGGACACTTTAGGGACACTTGGGGGACACTCATGGGACACTTGGGGGACACTTGTGGGACACTTTAGGGGACACTCAAGGGGCACTCAAGGGACACTTGGGGACACCTGGGGGGAGAATTGGGTGACACTTGGGGGACACTCGTGGGACACTTTAGGGACACTTGGGTAGACACTCAAGGGACACTCAGGGGACACTCAGAGTGCACTTCTGGGGACACTTGGGGCATTTTGGAGAACACTCAGGACACTTTGGGGACACTCAGGGGACACTTTAGGGACACTTGGGGGACACTTTAGGGGACACTCAAGGGGCACTCAAGGGACACTTGGGGACACTTGGGGGACACTTAGGGGACACTCAGGACATTTATGGGGCAGTTGGGTGACACTAAGGGGACACTTTGAGGACACTTGGGACATTTTGGAGAACATTCAGGACACTTTGGGGACATTCAGGGGACACTTGGGGACACTTTGGGGGAGAATTGGGGCACTTTAGGGACACTTGAGGAGACACTCAAGGGGCACTCAGGGGACACTTGGGTGACACTCAGGGGACACTTTGGGGACACTCATGGGACACTTGGGGGGACACTCATGGGACACTTTAGGGACACTTTAGGGGACACTTGGGGACATTTGGGGGACACTTGGGGGACTCTCAATGGGAACTCCTGGGGACACTCAGGGGACACTTAGGGGACACTCAGGACATTTATGGGGCAGTTGGGTGACATTTAGGTGACACTCAGGGGACACTCAGAGTGCACTCCCGGGGACACTTTGGGGGACACTTGGGACATTTTGGGGGACACTCAGGGGACACTTGGGGACACTTTAGGGACACTTTGGGGGAGAATTGGATGACACTTGGGGGACACTCATGGGACACTTTAGGGACACTTGGGGACACACTCGACACTTGGGTGACACTTGGGTGACATTGGGGACACTTTGGGGGACACTTGGGGATCACTTGGGGGACACTTCAGGTGCCACCTGTGCCCCCCCCCAGACCCCACCCCAGGGGACATCCCTGTGACATCTCCACCCCGAGTGCCCCCGAGGGGACACTTTGGGGACAATGTGAGGGGGGGGTTGGGGACATTGGGGTCCAAAGGGGACAAAGTGGTGGCTGGGAGGGGACAAATCCAATTCCTGACCCCCCCTCCCCCTCCTGAGTCGATTTTGGGGCCCAAACCCCCCCCGAGCTTTGTCACCGCGGTGTCACCAGGACCAAAGCCCCGGGGGGGGGGGACAGAGGGGAAAGGGGGGGCCCTGTCCCCAAGTTATGGAGGATTTGGGGGTGAAGGGGGGGACAGGGATGTCCTTGTCCCCAAAGCCAAAGGGACAGAGGGAAAGGGGGGGTCCTGTCCCCAAGTTATGGAGGATTTGGGGAGGAAGGGGGGGGACAGGGATGTCCTTGTCCCCAAAGCCAAAGGGACAGAGGGAAAGGGGGGGTCCTGTCCCCAAGTTATGGAGGATTTGGGGGTGAAGGGGGGGACAGGGATGTCCTTGTCCCCAAAGCCAAAGGGACAGAGGGGAAAGGGGGGAAGACCCTGTCCCCAAGTTATGGAGGATTTGGGGGGAAGGGGGGGGACAGGGATGTCCTTGTCCCCAAATCCCTGGGACAGAGGGGAAAGGGGGGGTCCCAAACCCCAATGTTTTTAGGATTTGGGAGGGGGGGACACACAGAGATGTCCCCAAATCCCTGGGGGGGGGGATGGAGACCCTGTCCCCAAATTTGGGGGGATTTGGGGGACAAAGGGGGGGACACAGGGATGTCCTTGTCCCCAAAGCCAAGGGGACAGAAGGAGAAGGGGGGTGGGGGGGGTGGATCAAGGAGATGGAGAGGATGTGGGGCAGGAAACTGGGGGGGAGATGGGGCAGGAGATGGGGGGTGGGGGTATGGGAGGGGGAAGTGAGGGAGGGGATGTGGGGGGGGGAAGTGGGGGAGGGATGTGGGGCAGTGGATGTTGGGGGGGGGTTGTGGGGCAGGGGATGTGGGGCAGGGGATGTGGGGCAGGGGATGTGGGGGGGGAAGTGGGGGGGAGATGTGGGGATGGGATGTGGGGCAGAGGATTTGGGGAAGGGGATGTGGGGAAGAAGATGGGAGTGTGGGGGGGGGGATGTGGGGCAGGGGATGTGGGGCAGGACATGGGGCAGGACATGGGGCTGTGGGGCAGAGGATGTGGGGAAGGGGATGTAGGGGGGGAAGTGGGGGGGTGTGTGGGGATGGGGCTGTGGGGCAGAGGATGTGGGGCAGGACAGGGGGCAGCCCATGGGGCAGGGGATGGAACACGATGTGGGGCAGCAGAGGGCAGGGGGAGGGCCATGGGGCACCCTGTGGGGCAGCCCCAGGACAGCCCCATGGGACCCCCAACCCCCCCCCAGGTGAAGCCACATCAGGTGGGGGGAGTTGGGATCCCCCTGGAGACCCCGCAGTCACCTCCATGACCCCCCTCACCCAGCAGCCCCCCCAATGTCCTCCTGCTGCCCCCCCAATGTCCCCCAGCAGCCCCCCCAGTGTCCTCCTCCTGCTGGAACCCCCGGGGGGTTCTCCCCACCCAGCACCCCGAGGTCATTGGCACCCAGGGGCTCTGGGTTGTCCCCCCCAACCATGGGGGAGGGGGGGGTGGTGTTGATGGGGTCCTTCTGGAGCTTGGGGTGACCCCAAACCTGCTGAGGGGGCACCCAGCCCCCCCCTGCCCACAGCTCCAACCAGGGTGTCCAAAGCATCGACCCCACCCTGGGGGAACTCAGCCCCCCCTGCTCTGACCCCACTGGGGACACCAGCTCAGCAACTCCATCCATCCCCCCATCCATCCCTCCACCCCTCCCTCCATCCACCCATCCATCCCTCCATCCATCGCTCCATCTATCCATCCATCCATCCATCTATCCATCCATCCCTCCATCCATCGCTCCCTCCTTTCATCCATCCCTCCATCCATCCATCCATCCATCCCTCCATCCATCCACCCATCCCTCCCTTCCTCTCTCCATCCATCCATCCATCCATCCATCCATCCATCCATCCATCCATCCATCCCTCCATCCCTCCCTCCATCCATCCCTCCCTCCATCCATCCCTCCCTCCATCCATCCATCCCTCCATCCCTCCATCCATCCACCCATCCCTCCCTTCCTCTCTCCATCCATCCATCCATCCATCCATCCATCCATCCATCCATCCATCCATCCCTCCATCCCTCCCTCCATCCATCCCTCCCTCCATCCATCCCTCCCTCCATCCATCTATCCCTCCATCCCTCCATCCATCCACCCATCCCTCCCTTCCTCTCTCCATCCATCCATCCATCCATCCATCCATTCATCCATCCATTCATCCATCATCCCCCCCATCCCTCTATCCCTCCATCCCTCCATCATCCATCCTCCATCTCTTCCCCATCCATCCCTTCCTCTCCATCCATCCATCCATCCATCCATCCATCCATCCATCCATCCATCCATCCCTCCATCCCTCCATCCATCCATCCATCCCTCCATCCATCCCTCCCTCCATCCATCTATCCCTCCATCCCTCCATCCATCCATCCATCCCTCCCTTCCTCTCCATCCATCCATCCATCCATCCATCCATCCATCCATCCATCCATCCCTCCCTCCATCCATCCCTCCCTCCTTTCATCCATCCCTCCATCCCTCCATCCCTCCATCCATCCATCCATCCATCCCTCCCTCCCTCCATCCATCGCTCCCTCCTTTCATCCATCCCTCCATCCCTCTATCCATCCATCCATCCATCCCTCCATCCCTCCATCCCTCCATCCCTCAGCAGCACTCTGCAGCTCAGGATGTGATGTCCCAGCCAGATCCCAGCTGTTGCTCTTCCCTTCCGCCCCCCCCCCCCCCAGAGCTGTGACCCCATCCCTGGGAAAGGGCAGGGGGGGCACTGGGGGAGCACTGGGGGGGCACTGGGGGGGCACTGGGGGAGCACTGGGGGGGCACTGGGGGGGTTGGGTTGTGATGTGGGGAATCCACAGTGGCTGCTCCCAAATATCCATGGGACTGAGGAGAAGCTGAAGGATCTGCTGGAGGATCCTGGGGGAGAGGGGGTGGGATGGGGCTGATGGAGATGGGAATGGGGATGGGAATGGGAATGGGGATGGAGAGGATGGAGATGGGGATGAGATGGGGATGGGAATGGGGATGGGAATGGGGATGGGGATGGGGATGGGAATGGGGATGGGGATGGGGATGGGAATGGGGATGGGGATGAGATGGGGATGAGATGGGGATGGGGATGGGAATGGGGATGGAGAGGATGGAGATGGGGATGAGATGGGGATGGGAATGGAGATGGGAATGGGGATGGGAGTGGGGATGGAGATGGGGATGAGATGGAGATGGGAATGGGAATGGGAAGGGGATTGGGATGAGAATGAGGATGGGGATGGAGATGGGAATGGGGATGGGGATGGGAATGGGGATTGGGATGAGAATGAGGATGGGGATGGAGATGGGAATGGGGATGGGGATGGGGATGGAGAGGATGGAGATGGGGATGAGATGGGGATGGGGATGGAGATGGGAATGCAGAGGATGGAGATAGGGATGGGGATGGGGATGGGGATGGGGATTGGGATGGGGATGGGGATGGGGATGGGGATGGGGATGGGGATGGGGATGGGGATGGAGATGGGAATGGGAATGGGAATGGAGATGGGGATGGGAATGGGATGGGAATGGGAATGGGGATGAGGATGGGGATGAGGATGGGGATGGGATGGGGAAGGGGATGGGGATGGGAAGGGGATTGGGATGAGGATGGGGATGGAGATGGGAATGGGGATGGGGATGGGGATGGGAGTAGGAATGGATATGGAGACGATGGAGATGGGAATGGGAATGGGAATGGGGATGGGGATGAGATGGGGATGAGATGGGGATGAGATGGGGGTGGGGATGGGAAGGGGATGGGGATGAGGATGGAGATGGGGATGGAGATGGGAATGGGGATGGAGAGGATGGAGATGGAGATGGGGATGAGATGGAGATGGGAATGGGAATGGGGATGGGAATGGGAATGGAGAGGATGGAGATGGGAATGGGAATGGGGATGGGAATGGGAATGGAGATGGAGAGGATGGAGATGGAGATGGGAATGGGGATGGAATAAGGACAGGGACGATAGGAAGTGATGGAGCCGGGACTGGGGTTGCGGTTGGGGCCGCTCCCCCCCGACGTGCGCGGCTGCCCCGGGAGCGATAGGGAGGGGGGGTGGGAGGTGTGGGGTGTGTGTGTGGGGGCGAATCTCGAAGGGCGCCCACCCAAGGGTTAAGGGCGGGGGGGCTGGGGGTACCATGGAGGGGAGGGGGGCTGGGGGGGGCGTCTCCTCCCTCGGCAGCCGCTGGCGGCAGATATTGTCATGCAAAAGAAGCCCCCGCCAGCGCTGCCTTTGTCCGCCGCTCCCCCACCCACCCCACCCACCCACCCACCCTCATCCCCCGCAGCTCTATTTAGGGGCCGGGGCGGGCGGATGGCGGGGGAGGGCCGGGGGCCGTCGGGTTGGCGAGTGGCGGCGGGGAAAAGGCGAGTGGGAAGCGGCGGAGCCCCCGCTCCATGTTCGCCATGGACTACTCCTACCTCAACTCCTACGATTCCTGCGTGGCCGCCATGGAAGCCTCGGGCTACGAGTTCAGCGCCTGCAGCCAGGCCGGTTCCTTCCAGTACAGCCCCATGCGGGGGGGGTTCGGGCCCGCACCCGCCTGTCCCCCCCTCGCCTCCGCCAACTGCGCCCTGGGCGCCCTTCGGGACCACCAACCCTCACCCTACTCCGCAGGTAAAACGACCCCCCCAAGCACCCCCCATCCCGGACCCGCTGGTACCGGGACCTCGTCCCACCTAGACCCACCCCGAGCATCCCCCGACCCACCCCGAGCAGCCCCTTCCCCGCCCCGGTACCGTCGGGTCACGGAGCTCTGAGGTCCCGGTACTGTCAGAGCTACCCTGCCAGTGGTCCCGGTTCTGCCCATGCCCCGGTACTGCCCGGTCCAGGTGCTCTCGGGTCCTGGTATCATCTGGGCTCGATGCCGACACTTCGCGGTACCGTTGAAGCTCGATCCCGTTCATTCCCGGTGCTGCCGGTGCCCGGTACCGTTAACATTCGATCCCGTTCATTCCCGGTACTGCCGGTACCGTTAAAACTCGATCCCGTTCGTTCCCGGTTCTGCCGGTGCCCGGTACCGTCAGATCTCGATCCCGTTCGTTCCCGGTTCTGCCGGTGCCCGGTACCTTTAAAATTCGATCCCATTCGTTCCCGGTTCTGTCGCTGCCCGGTACCGTCAGATCTCGATCCCGTTCGTTCCCGGTTCTGTCGGTACCGTCGGATCTCGTTGCCCGGTACTGCCAGTTCCCGGTGTTCTCACTGCCCGGTACCGTCAGGGCCCGATCCCGTTGACTCCCGGTACCGTCGATGCCCGGTACCCGCAGCGCTTGATGCCGCCGGTTCTCGGTACCGTCAGGATTCGATCCGGGCAGTTCCCGGTACCGCCTGTTGCCGGTCTTACCGGTTCCCGGTGCCGTCGGTGCCCGAAACCGTTTGGGTCCGATTTCCTCTGTTCCCGGTGCTGTCAGGGTTCGGTTCTATCGGTTACTGCTGCCGTCGGTGCTCAGTACAATCGATTCCGGTACCGCCGGTACCCGGTATCATTTGCACTCGATCCCGTCGGTTCCCGGTACCGTCAGTGCCCGGTACCGTCTGGGCTCGATCCCTTCACGCTCTCCTGTACCGCCGGTGCCCGGTGCTTTCTGGGCCATCAATTCCCGGTACCGTCACATCCCGATTCCTCCAGTGCTCGGAACCGCCGGTAACCGGGACTGTCAGGGCTCCATCCCGCCGGTTTCCGATGCTTTCGGTACCATTTCGGTCCATTCCCAAGGTCCCCGGGGCAGCGGTGGTCCCGGCGGGGGGTTCGGGGGCTTCTCCACCTCCGGGCCCCCCCTCCCGGCGCCGCTTTCGTTGTCGCGGGGGCAGCGGAGCCGCCGATAACGAAAGAGCCGCCGGACAATCCCAGCCGAACCTCCCGGGTCCGGGCCCGGTTCCGTCTCCCCCGGTCCCAGGGCCCCGCAGCCCTCCGAGAGGGCGGCGGCGGCAACGAACGAACGAACGGAACCGGAGTGGGGGCAGCGCCCTGGACCGCGGTGTCCTGCCTGATCCATCCCTGCCCGAACCATCCCTGTCCGAACCATCCCTTCCCGAACCATCCCTGCCCGAACCATCTCTGATCGCTCCATCCCTGTCCAAAACATCTCTGCCCGAACCATCCCTGCCCGATCGCTCCCTTCCCGAACCATCCCTGCCTGAACCATCCCTTCCCGAACCATCCCTGTCTGATCCATTCCTTCCCGAACCATCCCTTCCCGAAACATCCCTTCCCGAATCATCTCTGTCCGAACCATCCCTGCCCGAACCATCCCTTCCCGAACCACCCCTGCCAGCTCCATCCCTGCCGGGTCCATCCCTGCCCGATCGCTCCCTGTCCGAACCATTCCTGCCCTCTCCCTCCCCGCTTCCCACATCCCTGTTTTCTGTGTCCCTGCCCTCTGTGTCCTGACATCTCCAACCCCTGCCTGATCCATCCCTGTCCGAACCATCCCTTCCCGAACCATCCCTGTCCGAACCATGCCTCTCCGAACCATCCCCGCCCGGTGAAGCCCCGCTCCTCACATCCCTGCCGGCTCCATCCCTGCCCGATGTGTCCTGTCTGATCCATCCCTGCCCGATCCATCCCTTCCTGACCCATCCCTTCCCGAACCATCCCTGTCCGAACCATCCCTGTCCGAACCATCCCTGCCCGGTGTAGCCCCGCTCCTCACATCCCTGCCCGATCCATCCCCGCTTCCCACATCCCTGCCCGCACTTCTGCCCGCTCCCTCCTGCCCGAACCATCCCTTCCCGAACCATCCCTGTCCGAACCATCCCTGCCCGGTGAAGCCCCGCTCCTCACATCCCTGCCCGCTCCCTCCTTCCTGATCCATCCCTGCCCGATCCATCCCCTCTCCCCACATCCCTGCTCGCACTTCTGCCCTCTCCCTCCTGCCCCAACCATCCCTGCCCAGTGCATCCCTTCCCGAACCATCCCTTCCCGAACCATCCCTGCCCGATGTGTCCTTCCCGATCCATCCCTGCCCGAACCATCCCTGCCTGATCCATCTCTGCTTCCCGCATCCCGCCTGATCGCTCCCTGCCCGATCCATCCCCGCTTCCCACATCCCTGCCCGCACTTCTGCCCGCTCCTTCCTGCCCGAACCATCCCTGTCCGAACCATCTCTGTCCGCTTCATCCCTGTCGGAACCATCCCCACCCGAACCATCCCTGTCCGAACCATCTCTGTCCGCTTCATCCCTGTCGGAACCATCCCCACCCGAACCATCCCTGCCCGATCCATCTCTGTCCGCTCCATCCCTGTCGGAACCATCCCTGCACGTTCCCTTCTTCCTGATCCAACCCTACCCGAACCATCCCCTCCCGAACCATCCCTGTCCAAAACATCTCTGCCCGAACCATCCCTGCCCAGTGCATCCCTTCCCAAACCATCCCTCTCCGAACCATTCCTGCCCGAACCATCCCTGCCCGATCCATCTCTGTCCGCTTCATCCCTGTCGGAACCATCCCCACCCGAACCATCCCTGCCCGATCCATCTCTGTCCGCTTCATCCCTGTCGGAACCATCCCTGCCCAGGGCATCCCTGCCCGTTCCCTTCTTCCTGATCCATCCCTACTCGAACCGTCCCCTCCCGAACCACCCCTGCCCGAACCATCCCTGCCCAGTGCATCCCTTCCCGAACCATCCCTCTCCAAACTATCCCTGCCCGCTCCATCTCTGTCCGCTCCATCCCTGTCGGAACCATCCCCGCCCGAACCATCCCTGCCCAGTTCATCCCTGCCCGCTCCCTCCTTCCTGAACCATCCCTTCCCGAGCCACCCCTGCCCGAACCATCCTCGTCCAAAACAACTCTGCCCGAAACATCCCCTCCCGAACCATCCCTACCCAGTGCATCCCTTCCCGAACCACCCCTGCCCGAACCATCCCTGCCCAGTTCATCCCTGCCCGAACCATCCCTGCCCGAACCATCCCTTCCCGTTCCCTCCTTCCTGATCCATCCCCTCCCGAACCATCCCTACCCAGTGCGTCCCTTCCCGAACCACCCCTGCCCGAACCACCCCTGCCCGAACCATCCCTGCCCGAACCATCCCCCCCTGCACCCATCCCGCTGCCCCCTTCCCACCCTTTCCCTGTCACCCCCCCGGACCCCCCCTGCTCACCCCCACTTCTCCTCCTTTCTCTTCCCCCCCCAGTTCCCTACAAATTCTTCTCGGACCCCTCTGGGCTGAACGAGAAGCGGAAGCAGCGCCGGATCAGAACCACCTTCACCAGCTCCCAGCTCAAGGAGCTCGAGAGGGTCTTTGCTGAGACCCATTACCCCGACATTTACACCCGGGAGGAATTGGCCCTCAAGATCGACCTCACCGAGGCCCGCGTGCAGGTGGGGGGCACCTGGGGGGGCTTTGGGGGTGGAGTTGGGGGGCTCGGATCCCCCCAGACCAACCCCGACCTTGGGATTGTGTTGGGGGGGGAGCTGGGATCGATGCCCCCCAAGGGTTGGTCCCCAAACTGAACCCCACTGAGGCTCAGGTGGGGGTTGGAGAGGTCCTGGGGGGGCTTTGGGGATGGAATTGGGGGGCTCGGATCCCCCCAGACCAATCCTGACCCTGGGATTTGGGATTGTGTTGGGGGGAAGATGGGATCGACACCCCCCCAAGGGTTGGTCCTGGAACTGGAAGCTCAGGTGGGGGTTGGAGAGGTCCTGGGGGGGCTTTGGGGATGGAATTGGGGGGCTCGGATCCCCCCAGACCAATCCTGACCCTGGGATTTGGGATTGTGTTGGGGGGAAGATGGGATCGACACCCCCCCAAGGGTTGGTCCTGGAACTGGAAGCTCAGGTGGGGGTTGGAGAGGTCCTGGGGGGGCTTTGGGGATGGAATTGGGGGGCTCGGATCCCCCCCAGACCAATCCTGACCCTGGGATTGTGTTGGGAACGAACTGGGATCGATGCCCCCCAAGGGTTGGTTCGGGACCTGGAAGCTCAGGTGGGGGCTGAGGAGGTCTCTGGGGGGGCTTTGGGGATGGAGTTGGGGGCTCGGATCCCCCCCAGACCAATCCTGACCCTGGGATTGTGTTGGGGGGGGAGCTGGGATCGATGCCCCCCAAGGGTTGGTCCCCAAACTGAACCCCACTGAGGCTCAGGTGGGGGTTGGAGAGGTCCTGGGGGGGCTTTGGGGATGGAGTTGGGGGGCTCGGATCCCCCCAAACCAATCCTGACCCTGGGATTGTGTTGGGAAGGAGACGGGATCGGCGCCCCCCAAGGGTTGGTCCGGGAACTGGAGGGTGAGGTGGGGGTTGGAGAGGTCCTGGGGGGGCTTTGGGGATGGAGCTGGGGGGCTCGGATCCCCCCAGACCAATCCTGACCCTGGGATTGTGTTGGGGGGCAGATGGGACCGATGCCCCCCAAGGGTTGGTCCCCAAGATGAACCTCACTGAAGCTCAGGTGGGGGTTGGAGAGGTCCCGGGGGGGCTTTGGGGATGGAGTTGGGGGGCTCGGATCCCCCCAGACCAATCCTGACCATGGGATTTGGGATTGTGTTGGGGGGGAGCTGGGATCGATGCCCCCTAAGGGTTGGTCCTGGAAGCTCAGGTGGGGGCTCAGGAGGTCTCTGGGGGGGGGTTTGGGGATGAGTTGGGGGGCTCGGATCCCCCCCAGACCAATCCTGACCTTGGGATTGTGTTGGGGGGGAGATGGGATCGACACCCCCCAAGGGTTGGTTCGGGAACTGGAGGCTCTGGAGGTCTCTGGGGGGGCTCTAGGGATGGAGTTGGGGGGCTCGGATCCCCCCAGACCAATCCTGACCTTGGGATTGTGTTGGGGGGGAGCTGGGATCGATGCCCCCCAAGGGTTGGTCCCCAAGATGAACCTCACTGAGGCTCAGGTGGGGGTTGGAGAAGTCCTGGGGGGGCTTTGGGGGTGGAACTGGGGGGCTCGGATCCCTCCAGACCAATCCTGACCCTGGGATTGTGTTGGGGGAGGGGGATGGGATCGATGCCCCCCAAGGGTTGGTCCCCAAACTGAACCCCACTGAGGCTCAGGTGGGGGTTGGAGAGGTCCTGGGGGGGCTTTGGGGGTGGAATTGGGGGGCTCGGATCCCCCCAGACCAATCCTGACCCTGGGATTGTGTTGGGAATGAACTGGGATCGATGCCCCCCAAAGGTTGGTCCTGGAGCTGGAGGCTCTGGAGGTCTCTGGGGGGGCTTTGGGGTGAACCCCACTGAGTCTCAGGTGGGGGTTGGAGAGGTCCTAGGGGGGCTTTGGGGATGGAATTGGGGGGCTCGGACCCCCCCAGACCAATCCTGACCCTGGGATTGTGCTGGAGAAGCACCTTAGGAGGGGTGGGGGCACCCAAACTCCAACCCCTCCCTGTGCTGGGGGGGGGGGTGGGATGGACATCATCCCCTCCAGGGGTGCAGACCCCCCCCCCGGTGGGTGCAGACCCCCATTGGTGGGTTCTGGTCCCTCAAAATGGGGGGTCCTGACCCCAAGGATTTGGGGGAGCCACGGCCCTGGGGGGGTCCTGGTCCCCAGAAATGGGGGGAGGGGGTCCTGCCCCCCAAGGATTTGGGACCCAGGTGATTGGGGTCTCCTGAACCCCAAAACATGGGAGGTCCTGACCCCCCCCTCAGGGTGGGGGCACCCCCAGGGTTGGGGGGAGGGGGTCCTGATCTCCCAAGGGTAGGGGGGGAGCTCTTGGTGGGTCCCCCCCTCCCCGGGGTTGGTTGGGTGCAAGGAGCACCCTGGGATGAGGTGGGGGTGGGGATGATGATGGTGATGATGAAGGTGAGGGTGGGGGTGATGGGGGTGATGATGATGATGGTGGGGGTGGGGAGGAAGGTGGTGGTGGTGGGGGGGTTAGGGTGATGGGGGTGATGATGATGATGGTGATGATGATGATGAAGGTGATGGTGGGGGTGATGATGGGGGTGGTGATGATGATGAAGGTGGTGGTGGGGTGGTGATGATGATGATGATGGTGATGAAGGTGATGGGGGTGATGGTGATGGGGGTGATGAAGGTGATGATGATGAAGGTGGTGGGGGGGGTGATGATGGGGGTGGTGATGGGGGTGATGATGATGATGGGGGGGTGATGAAGGTGATGGTGGGGGTGATGGTGATGATGAAGGTGGGGGTGATGGGGGTGGGGGTGATGATGATGGTGGTGGTGGTGGGGGTGGTGATGAAGGTGAGGGTGATGATGGGGGTGGGGATGGTGATGGGGGTGATGATGATGATGGGGGGATGATGAAGGTGGTGATGGGGGTGATGCTGCTGATGATGAAGGTGATGAAGGTGTTGGTGGTGATGATGGTGATGAAGGTGATAATGGTGATGAAGGTGATGGTGGTGATGATGGTGATGGTGATGATGATGAAGGTGTTGGTGGGGTTGATGGTGATGATGGTAATGAAGGTGATGAAGGTGGTGGTGGTGATGATGGTGATGCTGATGATGAAGGTGGGAGGGTGGTGATGATGGTGGTGGTGATGAAGGTCGGGGTGGTGGGGGTAATGAAGGTGGTGATGATGATGGTGGTGGTAGTGGTGATGAAGCTGGGGGTGGTGATGAAGGTGATGAAGGTGGGGGTGATGATGATGATGGTGATGAAGGTGATGAAGGTGTTGGTGGGGTTGATGGTGATGCTGACGATGAAGGTGATGATGGTGATGGTGGTGATGATGGTGATGAAGGTGATGAAGGTGTTGGTGGGGATGATGGTGATGCTGATAGTGATGATGGTGAAGGTGATGATTATGGTGATGATGAAGGTGTTGGTGGTGATGATGGTGATGCTGATGATGAAGGTGAAGGTGATGATGCTGTTGATGATGCTGCTGATGAAGGTGATGAAGGTGATGAAGGTGATGAAGGTGTTGGTGGGGGTGATGGTGATGATGGTGATGAAGGTGATGGTGGTGATGATGAAGGTGATGAAGGTGTTGGTGGGGTTGATGGTGATGGTGGGGGTGATGGTGATGATGAAGGTGATGAAGGTGATGAAGGTGATGAAGGTGATGATGGTGGTGGGGGTGATGGTGATGCTGCTGATGAAGGTGAAGGTGATGATGCTGCTGCTGATGGTGATGATGAAGCTGATGAAGGTGATGAAGGTGTTGGTGGGGGTGATGGTGATGATGGTGATGGTGATGAAGGTGATGGTGGTGATGATGGTGATGCTGCTGATGATGGTGAAGGTGATGATGCTGCTGCTGATGCTGCTGATGAAGGTGATGAAGGTGATGGTGGTGATGAAGGTGATGAAGGTGTTGATGGTGATGACGGTGATGCTGCTGATGATGGTGAAGGTGATGATTCTGCTGATGGTGATGATGATGAAGGTGATGAAGGTGTTGGTGGGGGTGATGGTGATGGTGATGAAGGTGATGATGGTGATGACGGTGATGAAGGTGATGGTGTTGTTGGGGGTGATGGTGATGATGGTGATGATGGTGAAGGTGATGCTGCTGCTGCTGCTGATGAAGGTGATGAAGGTGATGGTGGGGTTGATGGTGATGAAGGTGTTGGTGGTGATGATGCTGATGATGGTGATGATGAAGGTGATGGTGGGGTTGATGATGATGATGGTGATGAAGGTGATGAAGGTGTTGGTGGTGATGATGGTGATGCTGCTGATGAAGGTGATGATGAAGGTGATGAAGGTGATGGTGGTGATGATGGTGATGATGGTGATGAAGGTGATGAAGGTGTTGGTGGGGGTGATGGTGATGATGGTGATGATGATGATGGTGATGAAGGTGTTGGTGGGGTTGATGGTGATGCTGATGATGAAGGTGATGAAGGTGATGATGGTGATGAAGGTGATGATGGTGATGAAGGTGATGAAGGTGTTGGTGGGGGTGATGGTGATGATGGTGATGATGATGAAGGTGATGCTGCTGCTGATGATGATGAAGGTGATGAAGGTGATGGTGGGGTTGATAGTGATGAAGCTGTTGGTGGGGTTGATGGTGATGCTGATGATGAAGGTGATGATGGTGATGGTGGTGATGAAGGTGTTGGTGGGGGTGATGGTGATGCTGCTGATGAAGGTGAAGGTGATGATGCTGCTGCTGATGGTGATGATGAAGGTGATGAAGGTGTTGGTGGGGGTGATGGTGATGATGGTGATGAAGGTGAAGGTGATGATGCTGCTGATGATGGTGATGAAGGTGATGAAGGTGATGATGGTGATGAAGGTGATGAAGGTGTTGGTGGGGTTGATGGTGATGCTGATGGTGATGCTGATGATGAAGGTGATGAAGGTGATGGTGGTGATGATGGTGATGAAGGTGGTGGTGATGATGGTGATGAAGGTGATGAAGGTGATGATGGTGATGATGGTGATGATGGTGAAGGTGATGATGCTGCTGATGACGGTGATGATGAAGGTGATGAAGGTGATGGTGGTGATGAAGGTGATGGTGGTGTTGGTGGGGGTGATGGTGATGATGGTGATGAAGGTGATGAAGGTGTTGGTGGTGATGATGGTGATGCTGCTGATGAAGGTG
>JALBCY010000074.1:24787-51218 GCA_023079485.1 Archilochus colubris
GGAGAGGGAGAGGGAAAGGGAGAGGGAAAGGGAAAGGGAAAGGGAAAGGGAAAGGGAAAGGGAAAGGGAAAGGGAGAGGGAGAGGGAAAGGGAAAGGGAAAGGGAAAGGGAAAGGGGAAGGGGAAGGGGAAGGGAAAGGGAAAGAAGGGAAAGGGAAAGGGAAAGGGAAAGGGAAAAGGAAAGGGGAAGGGGAAGGGAAAGGGAAAGGGAAAGGGAAAGGGAAAGGGAAAGGGAAAGGGAAAGGGGAAGGGGAAGGGAAAGGGAAAGGCACATTGGGGTTTTGGGGTTGGGTTGGGTTGGGTTTGGGTTGTTTTTAATGGAAATATGGAGAGGGGGAGGTGTGGAAATGGGGTAAAAGGGAGAAAAGGGAAAGAAAAAGGGGAAGGGAAAGGGAAAGGGAAAGGGAAAGGAGAAAGGGAAAGGGAAAGGGAAAGGGAAAGGGAAAGGGAGAGGGAGAGGGAAAGGGAAAGGGAGAGGGAAATGGAAAGGGAAAGGGAAAAGGAAAGGGAGAGGGAGAGGGAAAGGGAAAGGGAAAGGGAAAGGGAAAGGGAGAGGGAGAGGGAGAGGGAGAGGGAGAGGGAGAGGGAAGGGAGAGGGAAAGGGAAAGGGAAAGGGAAAGGGAGAGGGAAATGGAAAGGGAGTTGGGGTTTTGGGGTTGGGTTGGGTTTGTTTTTAATGAGAAATATGGACAGGGGGAGGAATGGAAATGGGGTAAAAGGGAGAAAAGGGAAAAAAAGGAAAAAAAAGGGAATGGAAGGGAAAGGGAAGGGGAAGGGGAAGGAGAAGGGAAAGGGAAAGGGAAAGGGAAAGGGAGAGGGAGAGGGAGAGGGAAAGGGAAAGGGAAAGGGAAAGGGAAAGGGAAAAGGAGAGGGAGAGGGAAAGGGAAAGGGAAAGGGAAAGGGAAAAGGAGAGGGAGAGGGAAAGAAGGGAAAGAGAAAGGGAAAGGGAAAGGGAAAAGGAAAGGGGAAGGGGAAGGGAAAGGGAAAGGGAAAGGGAAAGGGAAAGGGAAAGGCAAAGGCAAAGGCAAAGGCAAAGGCATGTTGGGGTTTTGGGGTTGGTTTTGTGTTGGTTTGTTTTTTTTTTTTCTTGTTTTTTTTTTGTAATGAAAAATACTGAGAGGGGGAGATATGGAAATGGGGTAAAAGGGAGAAAAGGGAAAAAAAAAATAAAGGCAAAGGCAACCCTACCAAGGCAGTTTCTTTCCCCTCCTGTTTTTAACAATTCAACTGAATTTATTCTTTTTAATAAAACATGTCAAGCAAGGAATTAATGCAACTTCTTCCTGAGTGCCTCTTCTCCACTTCGCCTCCAAAATAAAAAAAAAAACCAACACAAATCCCCCATAAAACGTTCCAGACAAAAACAATTAACTTTATCAGAGGAGATACTTTGTCTTAAATAAAGTCTGTGTCCATGCATTATGGATTGCCAGCACATCCTTCATCTTTTTTTTTCCAGGGCTTTCATACATTTTGCATTCCCTGATCTATGTTTGCCCTGAGTCCCAGCAGGTCCCGGCACCTCCCGGGGAAGGAGGAGAGGGGAGATCTTTAGAAAAATAAAAATAAAGCTCTATCAAAACTGTCCCCTGGCTGATTTATCTCCTGAATTCCACCTCTGCTTCAGGAAAGGTTCAAAAATCTCCCACCTGGAGGAGAGCTCAGCTCCTGGGGAAGGGAAAAAAGCACCCATGGAGGTTGTCACCCTGCAAACCCCAAACAACCTCTGGGGGTGCCTCCAGTTTTCCTCCCGTTTTTACCCCTTCCAGAAGCTCCAGGAAAGCTGGGGAGGGACTTTGGGCAAGGGCCTGGAGGGAGGTGACAAGGAGAGATGGAAGGAGGAGGAGGAGGAGGAGGAGGAGGAGGAGGAGGAGGAGGAGGAGGAGGAGGAGGAGGAAGAGGAGAGGAGGAGAAGGAGAAGGAGAAGGAGAAGGAGAAGGAGAAGGGGGGGGGGGGGGGGGGGGGGGGGGGGGGGGAGGAGGAGGAGGAGGAGGAGGAGGGAGGAGGAGGGGAGGAGGGGAGGAGGAGGAGGAGGAGGAGGAGGAGGAGGAGGAGGAGAGGAGGAGAGGAGGAGGAGGAGGGAGGGAGGAGGGAGGAGGAGGAGGAGGGAGGGAGGAGGAGGGAGGAGGAGGAGGGGGAGGAGGAGGAGGAGGAGAGAGGGAGGAGGAGGAGGAGGAGGAGGAGGAGGAGGAGGAGGAGGAGGAGGAGGAGGAGGGAGGGAGGAGGAGGAGGAGGAGGAGAGAGGAGGAGAAGAAGGAGGAGGAGGAGAAGGAGAAGGGAGGGGAGGAGGAGGAGGAGGAGGAGGGAGGAGAAGAAGGAGGAGGAGGAGAAGAGGAGGAGGAGGAGGAGGAGGAGGAGGGGAGGAGGAGGAGGAGGAGGAGGAGGAGGAGGAGGAGGAGGAGGAGGAGAAGGAGAAGGAGAAGAAGGAGAAGGGGAAGGAGAAGGAGAAGGGAAGGAGGAGGAGGAGGAGGAGGAGGAGGAGAAGAAGGAGAAGGGGAAGGGGAAGGAGAAGGAGAAGGGAGATGGAGAAGGAGAAGGAGAAGAAGGAGAAGGGGAAGGGGAAGGAGAAGGAGAAGGAGAAGGTTGTGGGGAGCCCTTGGAGCAGCTCCCAGTGTCTGAAGGGGCTCCAGGAAAGCTGGGGAGGGACTTTGGGCAAGGGCCTGGAGGGAGGTGACAAGGAGAGATGGTTTCAAAGTGGAAGTGGGGAGCTGGAGAGGAGCTGGGAGGGAGAAGTGAGGGTGGGGAGAGCCTGGGAGAGGTTTCCTGGAGAAGCTGTGGGTGGTGGGGATGTTGGAGTTGAGGCTGGATGGGGTTGGAGCCCCCTGGGCTGGGGCACAGGTCCCTGCCCATGGCAGAGTTGGGGGGATCTTGAAGGTCCCACCCAACCCAAACCATTCCATGATCAGCACCTCCAGAACCCAACTCTACCAAATCCAGTGCTTGAATCCTGACCCCATCCCCACTGTCCCATGTCCCTCATCCCCACATCCCCAGGCTCTGAAACCCCTCCAGGGATGATGGGGACTCCAGCCCTGCCCTGGGCAGCCTGGGCCAGGCCCTGACAACCCTTTCCAGGCAGAAATTCTTCCCCAGCTCCAACCTAAACCTCCCCTGGCACAACTGGAGTTGTGCCCAAAGTTCCTCTTGTCCCATCCCTTGTTCCTTGGGAGCAGAGCCCGACCCCCCCTGGCTCCAACCTCCTCTCAGGGGGTTGCAGAGAGCCACAAGGTCTCCCCTCAGCCTCCTCTGCTCCAGGATCAGCACCCACAGGGCCCTCAGATGCTCCTCACAACTTCTCCACAACCTTCTCCATCTTCTCCAGACCCTTCCCCATCTTCTCCACAACCTCCTCCTTCCTCTCCAGCTCCTTCTCCATCTTCTCCAGCCCCTCCAGCCTTCTCCAGAGCCTCACCCCATGGACCTAACCTCTCCAGAACCCTCTGCAGAACCTCACCGCATGGATCAAAACTGTCCAGAACCTCACCCCATGGATCCAACCTCTCCAGAACCCTCTGCAGAACCTCACCCCATGGATCCAACCTCTCTCAAACCTTTTGCAGAACTCACCCCATGGACCCAACCTGTCCAGAACCCTCAGCAGAACCTCACCCCATGGATCCAGCCTGTCCAGAACCCTCAGCAGAACCTCACCCCATAGATCCAGCCTGTCCAGAACCTCACCCCATGGATCCAACCTCTCCAGAACCCTCTGCAGAACCTCACCCCATGGATCCAATCTCTCCAGAACCCTCTGCAGAACCTCACCCCATGGATCCAGTCTGTTCAGAACCCTCTGCAGAACCTCACCCCATGGACCTAACCTCTCCAGAACCCTCAGCAGAACCTCACCCCATGGATCCAATCTGTCCAGAACCCTCAGCAGAACCTCACCCCATGGATCCAACCTCTCCAGAACCCTCTGCAGAACCTCACCCCATGGATCCAATCTCTCCAGAACCCTCTGCAGAACCTCACCCCATGGATCCAACCTCTCCAGAACCCTCTGCAGAACCTCACCCCATGGACCCAACCTGTCCAGAACCCTCAGCAGAACCTCACCCCATGGATCCATCCTGTCCAGAACCCTCTGCACCCAACCTGATGTCACTTGCTGAGGGTGCACTCAGCATCTCCAACCCTTCCCCTTCCCAGGGAGTCCCAGCAGGAGGGGCACTGGGTGACCCTGATCTCCAACTCTTCTGCCTCCAGGATGCTGAAGCATTGATCACTCCTCACAAACACCTCCAGAATGTTCTCCCTCATCCCACCCCCTCCTCGCAGGGAAGCTGGAGGCAGCTCTTGAAACAAAACTCAAAACTCAACCCAAATGAGGACAAATTTCCATGCCCAAGGCAGGCAGGGGAGGTGTGGGAGCTGAGGGAGGTGCAGAGCAGCAGCATTACCTTCCAGAGAGTGGAGCCCTTTCTCCTTGGCAGTCTCGTAGACGCTGCTGAAATCATCCCCAAGGTTTGGATCTGCCCCAGCTGCCAGGAGGAGCTTCACCACGCTGCCAGAGGAACAAAAAAAAAACCCAAACATCAGTCCCAAAGTCCTTCAGAGCCTGAGAAAGGAGACACTGCTCCTCAGAGCCCTCCCAGACAGCCCCAGGCAGAGAAGGGAAAAGTCAACCAAGCACCACATGGAAGTTTTCCAGAAATCCCCCCATGCCAGGGTCTGAAATCCTCCCAGGGGAGGTGGAGGAAGGGCTGTTGGACCTTGGTACCAGGTGCTGGACCGGGCCCAGAGAGTGGTGCTGAACGGGGCTGCATCCAAATGGCGGCTGTGGTGTCCCCCAGGGATCAGTGTTGGGCCCAGTGCTGTTTAATATCTTGAGTGAGGATTTAGATGAGGGGATTGAGTCCATCATCAGCAAATTCACAGATGACCCCAAGCTGGGGGGAGTGTGGATCAGCTGGAAGGCAGGAGGGCTCTGCAGAGGGACCTGGAGAGACTGGAGAGTTGGGCTGATCCCAAGGGGATGAGGTTCAACATTCCAAGTGCCGGGTCCTGCACTTTGGCCACAACAACCCCAAAAGGTACCCAGCAGAAAAGGCAAAGCGTTTGACACCATTTCCCTCAGGATTCTCCTGAAAAAGCTGTCAGCCCATGGATCAGCCAGGAGCACTTTGGGATGGGTCAGGAACTGCTGGAATGGGCCCAGAGAGTGGTGCTGAACGGGGCTGCATCCAAATGGCGGCTGTGGTGTCCTCCAGGGATCAGTGTTGGGCCCAGTGCTGTTTAATATCTTGAGGGAGGATTTAGATGAGGGGATTGAGTCCATCATCAGCAAATTCCCAGATGACCCCAAGCTGGGGGGAGTGTGGATCAGCTGGAAGGCAGGAGGGCTCTGCAGAGGGACCTGGAGAGACTGGAGAGTTGGGCTGATCCCAATGGGATGAGGTTCAAGACAAGAACCCCCTGGGGAGCTGCAGGCTGGGCACAGAGTGGCAGAAAGGGAGCTGGGATTGCCAATCCATCTGGTGGAGCAGTGCCCTAAAAGCAGCTTCAGAGCTTGGGAAAGCCTGAACTGAGGGACAGGGTCTTGCAGGTGTGGGGTTTGGTTTTGCTGAGCATCAGTCCCTGTATCCAGAGAGAAGGAACATGGACATGGAGCAGCCTGAGCCAAAGGGGGATTTGGCAGCAGGACGTGGTATTTTGGGAGCCATCAGGCTTGCAGGTTCCTCCTAAAAGGCTGAGGATCAGTGCAGAGGAACATCTGACCTGTTTTGGCCTCTGGTTCAGCCATGGTCAAAGTGCCCAGGCTGTGGGACAAGTCACAGCACCCTGAGAACCCCCTGGGGATGTCCTTGTCCTCTGGGAACCCCATGCAGCACTACAGGCTGGGGACAGAGTGGTTGGAGAGCAGCCAGACAGAGAGAACCTTGGAGTTTGGATTGGCAGGAAGCTGAAGAGGAGGCAGCAGTGTGCCCAGGTGGCCAAGAAGGCCAATGGCATCCTGGGCTGGCTCAGGAACAGCGTGGCCAGCAGGTCCAGGGAAGGGATTCTGCCCCTGTGCTCAGCTCTGGGGAGGCCACATCTTGAGTCCTGTGTCCAGTTCTGGGCCCCTCAGCCCCTCAGGAAGGAGCTTGAGGTGCTGGAGCAGGTCCAAAGGAGGCAAGTGGGCTGGTGAAGGGATCCAGCAGAGATGCTATGAGGAGAGGCTGAGGGAGCTGGGGGTGTTGAGGCTGGAGAAGAGGAGGCTCAGGGGAGAGCTCATCACTCTCTGCAACTCCCTGAAAGGAGGTTGGAGCCAGGGGGGGGTTGGTCTCTTTTCCCAGGCAACTCTCAGCAAGACAAGAGGCCATGGTCTCAAGTTGTGCCAGGGGAGGTTTAGGTTGGAGATGAGAAAGAATTTCTTTCTGGAGAGGGTGATCAGGCATTGGAATGGGCTGCCCAGGGAAGGAGTGGATTCTCTGTGTCTGGAGATCTTTCCAAAGAGCCTGGATGTGGCACTGAGTGCCATGGGCTGGGAACCACGGGGGGAGTGGATCAAGGGTTGGACTTGATGAGCTCTGAGGTCCCTTCCAACCCAGACAATTCTATGATTCTATGGATGGATGGATAGATGGATGGATGGAGGGATGGATGGAGTCACCAAGGAAGTTGCAGGTCCTTGGGTCCTCTCACATGACTGGTTCCACACCTGGAGGTCACCCTGGATTAAGGGTTCCACGTGGGGACTTGTGGTGATTTCTCTTCAAATCAGGAAGTCACTCCTCCTCTTCTCCAGCCTCAACACCCCCAGCTCCCTCAGCCTCTCCTCACACCATCTCTGCTGGATCCCTTCACCAGCCCACTTGCCTCCTTTGGACCTGCTCCAGCACCTCAAGCTCCTTCCTGAGGGGCTGAGGGGCCCAGCACTGGACACAGGACTCAAGCTGTGGCCTCCCCAGAGCTGAGCACAGGGGCAGAATCCCTTCCCTGCACCTGCTGGCCACGCTCTTCCTCAGCCAGCCCAGGATGCCATTGGCCTTCTTGGCCACCTGGCCACACTGCTGCCTCCTCTTCAGCTTCCTGCCAATCCCAGCTCCCTTTCTGCCACTCTGTGCCCAGCCTGCAGCTCCCCATGGGGTTGTTGTGGCCAAAATTCAGGATCCAGCACTTGGAATGTTGAATCTCATCCCCTTGGGGCTACACCTGGCTGCAACCAGGGTTCAGGGAGTTGCAGAGAGTGATGAGGTCTCCCCTGAGCCTCCTCTTCTCCAGCCTCAACACCCCCAGCTCCCTCAGCCCTTCCTCACAGCAATTCTGCTGGATCCCTTCACAGCCTCCTTGCTCTTCTCTGGACCTGCTCCAGCACCTCAATCTCCTCCCTGAGCTGAGGGGCCCAGAACTGGACACAGGACTCAAGCTGTGGCCTCACCAGAGCTGAGCACAGGGGCAGAATCCATCTATACAGGGGCATCCATCCATCCATCCATCCATCCCTCCATCCATCCATCCCTCCATCCCTCCATCCATCCCCCATCCATCCATCCATCCATCCATCCATCCCTCCATCCATCCATCCATCCATCCATCCCTCCATCCCTCCATCCATCCCCCATCCATCCATCCATCCATCCATCCCCCATCCATCCCTCCATCCATCCATCCATCCATCCATCCATCCATCCATCCATCCATCCATCCCTCCATCCCTCCATCCATCCATCCATCCATCCATCCATCCCTCCATCCATCTCTCCATCCTCCTTTCCCATTCCTGCTGACACCATCCATCCCAGCAGCTCATCCCAGAAGTTCCACCACCAGCTGTCACCTCCCTGGGCTCTCTTGGGAAGCCCTTTCCTCACCCCACACCTCTCCAGCCCACCATTTATCCACGGGAAGTTGAACCAGAGAATCCCAAGTGTTTGGGGAGGGGGAGCTGAGGATGTCAGAACTTCTCTGCTCCACCTCTCCTCTCAACAAACATTTCCTGGGCTCTTTGGGCAGCTGGGAGGCTCCAGATTGAGACAGAGGGACAGAAACTCTGCTTGTCCCCAAATCCTGTCCCCGTTTGGGGCTGGGAGGCAGAGGAAGTGTTCAACCTCCCTTCTACCTTCATCTTCCCACCTCCCTTCCTCCTCACGTGGGTCCTGCTGTCCCCTCCAGGCTCTGCTCAGCCAGGCAGACGTGCTGGCATCACAGCTATTGATTGGACCTGTCCAATTTCCAGGGACTCTTGATTGGACCTGTCCAATTTCCAGGGAATGGGACGCTGAAGCAAATCAGCCTTTGGGTGACAGGCAGGGGGGCCACCAGAGCACACCCAGGAGCTCCTGGGGCTCCTCCAGCACGTGCAGGGCATTGGAATAAGGAAGGGATTGTGAGGATCTGTGAGGAGCAGGGAAGGGGCACAAAGCAGGGCCCAGAAATCCAGCCCTGGGCTCAAAATCTTGGGGTTTGCAGAAGGAATCAACTCATGGAATGGGTTGGGTGGGAAGGGACCTTCAGGATCATTGAATTCCAACCCCTGGATGTGCAGGGACCCCTCCCACAGCCCAGGGTGCTCCAAGCCCCATCCAACCTGGGCTGAGACACTGCCAGGGATGGGGCAGCCACAGCTTCCTTGGGCAGCCTGGCACAGGGGCTCAGCACCCTCACCCCAAACAATTTCTCCCTCCCCAAGATCTCCTCTCCATCTCCCCTCTTGCAGCTGGAACCCCTTCCCCCTCATCCCATCCCTCCAGGCCCTTGTCCAAAGTCCCTCCCCAGCTTTCCTGGAGCCCCTTCAGGCACTGGAAGATGCTCCAAGGGCTCCCCAGAACCTTCTCCTTCTCCCTCTCCTTCTCCTTCTCCTTCTCCTTCTCCTTCTCCTTCTCCTTCTCCTTCTCCTTCTCCTTCTCCTTCTCCTTCTCCTTCTCCTTCTCCTTCTCCTTCTCCTTCTCCTTCTCCTTCTCCTTCTCTTTCTCCTTCTCCTTCTCCTTCTCCTTCTCCTTCTCCTTCTCCCTCTCCTCCTCCTCCTCCTTCTCCCTCTCCCTCTCCTTCTCCTCCTCCTTCTCCTTCTCCTTCTCCTTCTCCTCCTCCTCCTCCTCCTTCTCCTTCTCCTTCTCCTTCTCCTTCTCCTTCTCCTTCTCCTTCTCCTTCTCCTTCTCCTCCTTCTGCTTCTCCTTCTCCTTCTCCTTCTCCTTCTCCTTCTCCTTCTCCTTCTCCTTCTCCTTCTCCTCCTCCTCCTCCTCCTCTTCTCCTTCTCCTTCTCCCTCTCCTCCTCCTCCTCCTTCTCCTTCTCCTTCTCCTTCTCCTTCTCCTTCTCCTTCTCCTTCTCCTTCTCCTTCTCCTTCTCCTTCTCCTTCTCCTTCTCCTTCTCCTTCTCCTTCTCTTCTCCTTCTCCTCCTTCTCCTTCTCCTTCTCCTTCTCCTTCTCCTTCTCCTTCTCCTTCTCCTCCTCCTCCTCTCCTCTCTTCCTTTTCCTCTTCTTCTTCTTCTTTCTCCTCCAGACTGAACACCCCCAACTCTCTCAACCTGTTCCAGGCTCTCCCCACCCTCAAATTCCAGAATTCCTTCCCCATCTCCAACCTCAATCTCCCCTTTCTCTCCAACTTTTAACCCATTTCCCTTCTCCTCTCCCTACCCCCCCGTCTCCAAACCCCTCCCCCAGCTTCCTTTACGGAATCAGAGAGTTTTCAGACTTGGAAGGGACCCAAAAGCTCCTCCAGTCCCAACCCCTGGATGTGCAGGGACCCCTCCCACAGCCCAGGTTGCTCCAAGCCCCATCCAACCTGGGCTGAGACACCTCCAGGAGATGAAGCAAGATGTAAGAAGGAAAAAAAGTCTCCTCTTGGATCAATAATGACTCAAAACCCAAAAGCAAAGGGTTTGGAGTGCTCAGTGACCACCAGGGAAGGAAGTTGTCCAAGGAATTTCTGCTGGGGAATCTCAGAGCTGGGAGGTGAAAGCACTGGGGGTGCCTGGAGAGAGGGCAAACGTTCCAGAGTCATGGGATGGGATGGGTTGGAACCTTCAGGACTTTTAATTCCAACCCCTGGGTGGGCAGGGACCCCTCCCCCAGCCCAGGGGGCTCCAACCCCATCCAACCTCAACTCCAACATCCCCACCACCCACAGCTTCTCCAGGAAACCTCTCCCAGGCTCTCCCCACCCTCACTTCTCCCTCCCAGCTCCTCTCCAGCTCCTCTCTTCCACTTGGAAACCATCTCTCCTTGTCACCTCCCTCCAGGCCCTTGCCCAAAGTCCCTCCCCAGCTTTCCTGGAGCCCCTTCAGACACTGGGAGCTGCTCCAAGGGCTCCTCAATTCCTCAATCCATAAATCAGTCCTGGGGTCAATGCTGGAAGCTCTGCAGAAGGTGGCACAGAAGACAGGAGGCTCCCTCTCTCTTTCTTTCTCTTTTTCTCTTTCTCTTTTCCTCTTTCTATTTCTCTTTTTCTCTTTCTCTCTATTTCCCTTTTTCTATTTCTCTTTTTCTTTTTCTCTTTCTCTCTTTCTGTTTCTGTTTTTCTCTTTCTGTTTCTCTTTCTTTCTCTCTTTTTCTCCCTCCTTCTCTTTTCCTCTTTCTCTTTCTCTTTTTCTCTTTCTCTTTTTCTCCTTCTCTATTTCTCTCTTTTTCTCTCTCTTTCTCTATTTCTCTTTTTCTCTTTCTCTCTCTTTTTCTATTTCTTTCTTTCTCTCTCCTTCTCTCTCTCCTTCTCTTTCTCTTTCTTTCTCTCTTTCTCTTTCTCTTTCTCTTTCTCTTTCTCTTTCTCTTTCTCTTTCTCTTTCTCTTTCTCTTTCTCTTTCTCTTTATTTTTCTTTCTCTTTCTCTCTCTCTTCCTCTTCCTCTTCTGCCCCAGCCCAGTTCCAAGTTCATGATCAAGAGCTGGGGCCTCAATCACAGAATCAGAGCCTCAGCTTGGCCAAGACCTTCCAGATCTCCAACCCTTCCCCCAGCACTGCCAAGGCCACCTCCAACCCACGTCCCTCAGCACCACATCTGAGCACCAACCATCCTGCTTGGGAAACTCCTCATCAGGATCACAGCCACAGCTCCCAGCACCTTCCTGCTTGGGAAACTCCTCATCAGGATCACAGCCACAGCTCCCAGCACCTTCCTGCTTGGGAAACTCCTCATCAGGATCACAGCCACAGCTCCCAGCACCTTCCTGCTTGGAAAAGTCCTTGGGGAACATCCAGCCCAACCCTCACCCCAACTCTGCCCAGCTCAGTGCTGGAACCACAGCCCTCAGCACCACATCCAGGGGGTCTGAATCCTCTCCAGGGATGGGGACTTCACCCCCACCCCATGGACCCCAGCACCACATCCAGGGGGTCTGAATCCCCTCCAGGGATGGGGACTTCAACCCCACCACCACATCCAGGGGGTCTGAATCCCCTCCAGGGATGGGGACTTCAACCCCAGCACCACATCCAGGGGGTCTGAATCCCCTCCAGGGATGGGGACTTCAACCCCAGCACCACATCCAGGGGGTCTGAATCCTCTCCAGGTATGGGGACTTCACCCCCAGCACCACATCCAGGGGGTCTGAATCCCCTCCAGGGATGGGGACTTCACCATCACCCCATGGTCCCCAGCACCACATCCAGGGGGTCTGAATCCCCTCCAGGGATGGGGACTTCACCCCCACCCCATGGCCCCCAGCACCACATCCAGGGGGTCTGAATCCCCTCCAGGGATGGGGATTTCACCCCAGGGCCCCCAGCACCACATCCAGGGGGTCTGAATCCCCTCCAGGGATGGGGATTTCACCCCAGGGCCCCCAGCACCACATCCAGGGGGTCTGAATCCCCTCCAGGGATGGGGATTTCACCCCACATGGTCCCCCAGCACCACATCCAGGGGGTCTGAATCCCCTCCAGGGATGAGGATTCCACCCCTGCTCTGGGCAGCCAGGCCCAGGGTTTGATTTCCCTTTTTCAGCAATGAAATTTCTCCCCCTCTCTTCTCTCCCTCATCCCAGAAGAAAATAAAACCAGGAGCACAAGTCTCAGGAGCAGCTCCCCCAACCCTGCTGCCCCTGCTGAGTTTTAGAGAGAGTGAAGATAAGAACCAGGCAAGGGCTTTCCCTTTGTGTCCTGCAGGACCTGTGGCTTCAGGGCAGCCAAAGAGCAAACACAAACCCCGGGGAGGTTTCTGCTTTGTGCTGCTGGGTGATGCTCATGGGGACTTCTTGGTTCAGCAACCCCAGCTGCCCTGCTCCCCCCTGACCCACAGCCAGCCCCCTCCTCATTGATTTCCCCACCCCCTGCATTGTAGCTGCCTGGTTATTTATTTAACAATATGGCCATTAAAAGGGAAAAAACAACACCAAAAAAAAACCCCAACAAAACCCCAGAAAGCTTTTTACTCAGATCGATTGAACTTCCTGACCAACTTCAGCTCTGCCCTCTGAGTCACCACTGGGGTCACTTTGGGTTTTATTCAGGCTGATGAAAAGCCTCTGCCTCTAATCTGATGAAAACTTCAGCAGCCAATTCAAATTCAGCTTCTTCAAGCTGATGAGCACAGGTGAGGTCTGGAGGGAAACCTGGGCCAGGCTGCCCAGGGCAGGGGTGGAATCCCCATCCCTGGAGGGGATTCAGACCCCCTGGATGTGGTGCTGGGGGTGAAGGTGAAGTCCCCATCCCTGGAGGGGATTCAGACCCCCTGGATGTGGTGCTGGGGGTGAAGTCCCCATCCCTGGAGGATTCAGACCCCCTGGATGTGGTTCTGGGGGTGGGGTGAAGTCCCCATCCCTGGAGAGGATTCAGACCTGAATTTCCCATCCCTGGAGAGGATTCAGACCCCCTGGATGTGGTTCTGGGGGTGAAGTCCCCATCCCTGGAGGGGATTCAGACCCCCTGGATGTGGTGCTGGGGGTGAAGTCCCCATCCCTGGAGGGGATTCAGACCCCCTGGATGTGGTGCTGGGGGTGAAGTCCCCATCCCTGGAGAGGATTCAGACCCCCTGGATGTGGTGCTGGGGGTGAAGTCCCCATCCCTGGAGGGGATTCAGACCCCCTGGATGTGGTTCTGGGGACCATGGGGTGGGGGTGAAGTCTCCATCCCTGGAGGGGGTTCAGACCCCTTGGATGTGGTGCAGGGGTTGAAGTCCCCATCCCTGGAGGGGATTCAGACCCCCTGGATGTGGTGCTGGGGGTGAAGTCCCCATCCCTGGAGGGGATTCAGACCCCCTGGATGTGGTTCTGGGGGCCATGGGGTGGGGGTGAAGTCCCCATCCCTGGAGAGGATTCAGCCCCCCTGGATGTGGTTCTGGGGACCATGGGGTGGGGGTGAAGTCCCCATCCCTGGAGAGGATTCAGCCCCCCTGGATGTGGTTCTGGGGACCATGGAGTGGGGGTGAAGTCCCCATCCCTGGAGGGGATTCAGACCCCCTGGATGTGGTGGTGGGGGTGAAGTCTCCATCCCTGGAGGGGATTCAGCCTCCCTGGATGTGGTGCTGGGGGCCATGGAGTGGGGGTGAAGTCCCCATCCCTGGAGGGGATTCAGACCCCCTGGATGTGGTGCTGAGGGCTGTGGTTCCAGCACTGAGCTGGGCAGAGTTGGGATAAGGGCTGGGCTGGATGTTCCCCAAGGAGTTCTCCAGGCAGGAAGGTGCTGGGAGCTGTGGCTGTGATCCTGATGAGGAGTTTTCCAGGCAGGAAGGTGCTGGGAGCTGTGGCTGTGATCCTGATGAGGAGTTTCCCAAGCAGGAAGGTGCTGGGAGCTGTGGGTGCTGAGGAAGGTGCTGACACAGAAAGCAGGGAGGCTGCAGCATCCCCTGGGCTGGGTGATTCTTGACCCAGATGAAAAGGATCCTCCTCCTCCTCCACCAAAGCCCAAAAGGGATTAGGGAACCCAAAAAGCCCCCAAAAGCCTTTCAGGGTACTCAGTGTTCTCTTGGTCACTTTCCTTTCTCCTGAGAGGGGGACTCAGGTGGCTTCAGAGCCACAGCCAAGGCCCAGAGCTGCTCCTGCACATCTGCAACCCCCAGGGAAGGAGCAGAGAGGGAGTTTGGGCACCTTGGGGAGGTGAGGGAGCTGCTGAAAATCAAGAATCCCAGAACCATTTGGGTTGGAAAGGAGCTCTGGGATCACTAAGTCCAACCCTTGCTCCACTCCCCCCGTGGTTCCCAGCCCATGGCACTCAGTGCCACATCCAGGCTCTGCTCCAAACCCTCCAGGGATGGAGAATCCCCCCCCTCCCTGGGCAGCCCATCCCAAGGCCTCAGCACCCTCTCTGCAAAGAATTCCTTCCTAAGATCCAACCTGAACCTGAATCCAGCTCTGCCAGGGGAGCTTGAGGTTGGATATTAGGGAGAAATCCTGAATCCCATGGGCTCTCGTCTTGCTGAGAGTTGTCTGGGAGCAGAGCCCGACCCCCCCCTGGCTCCAACCTCCTTTCAGGACTTGCTTGGTTTCCTACAATCACTGATTCTGTGACTCTGAACCCCAAACCAGGGCTGAACCCCACATTTGGTTCCTTTTTGAGAGGCAGCACCCCAAGCCCTCCCCTGCTTCTCTAAGCATCCAGCTATTTCCCCAGCTCTGCTGCTGCAGACAGCTCAGAAGGAGTTGCCTGAAGTGAGAAGAGTGAAAAAACCACCAAAATAACAAACAAACCCAAGAAGAAGAGAAAAAAAAGCACAAAACCCCCCCCCTGTGTTCCAGGGACCAGATGTATGTACCTAATATAGGTCCTAGGAGTGAGCCAGTTCATCATGTCAGTGCCTATAGACAGAACACATCTCCAGACAGGTCCAGCCTTCAGGATCAGTCTGAGAACATAAACATCCCCCCCAAAACCCTTCCCAAACCTCCCTATGCATCAGGTTATTACCCAAATAAAACATCTCTGCAGCACCTGAGTGGGGAAGAGGCACAAACCATGGGCAGGGATCCAGCTGCTGCCCAGCTCCCTAAAGAGGGATGGAGGAGAAGGAGGGGAAAGGGATGAGAGGGGACCAAGCTCCTGGAAAAACTCTGGGCTGTGGCTTTTCCCATCTCCAGGGAAAAGGAGGAGTGAGGAGGAATCAGTGCCAGGAATGGGGAGTGAAGGGGTGAGGTGGAGGGAGAAGGAGAAGGGGAAGGGATTGGGAGGAGAGGAGAGGAGAGGAGAGGAGAGGAGAGGAGAGGAGAGGAGAGGAGAGGAGAGGAGAGGAGAGGAGAGGAGAGGGAGAGGGAGAGGAGAAGAGAGGAGAGGAGGGAGAGGAGAGGAGAGGAGAGGAGAGGAGAGGAGAGGAGAGGAGAGGAGAGGAGAGAGAGGAGAGAGAGAGAGGGAGAGGAGAGGGAGGAGAGGAGAGGAGAGGAGAGGGAGAGGGAGAGGAGAGGAGAGGAGAGGAGAGGGAGAGGAGAGGAGAGGAGAGAGAGGGAGAGGGAGAGGAGAGGAGAGGAGAGGAGAGGAGAGGAGAGGAGGAAGGAGAGAGAGGAGAGAGGAGAGGAGAGGAGAGGAGAGGAGAGGAGAGGAGAGGAGAGGAGAGGAGAGGGGTGGTGGGAAGGGCTGAGAGGTTTGGGAGGTGCTGAGCCAGCCAGGAGGGATGCAGGGAACATGGAATTCCAGCAGGATGGGAGCACGAAGGTTTTCCTCTCCTAAGGGAAGGTGAAATCCATGGAGAGGAGCACCCATGGGTGAAGGGACTGTGGAAAACTCTGGACTGTGGCTTTTCCACAGGGAAAAGGAGGAGTGAGGAGGAATCAGTGCCAGGAATGGGGAGTAAAGGGGTGAGGTGGAGGGAGAAGGAGAAGGGGAAGGGATTGGGAGGAGAGGAGATGGGTGGCTTAGAGGTTTGGGAGGTGCTGAGCCAGCCAGGAGGGATGCAGGGAACATGGAATTCCAGCAGGATGGGAGCAGGAAGGTTTTCCTCTCCTAAGGGAAGGTGAAATCCATGGAGAGGAGCACCCATGGGTGAGGGGACAGGGGGACAAAGCTCCCAAGGGGAGTGCTCCTTAGTGGAGCCACACTCTGCCTCAGTTTCCCCTCCTGCACTTCCACCTTGCTAAGGGGCTTTGTGGTGCCAACCCCCCCAGGAAGCTCCCAGGAACCATTTCCTTGTGGCTTCATCATTCCCAACATCTTAATTAAATGCCCAAAGTTTGCTGGTGCAGCCAAGGGCAAGAAGCTCCTGGCAGTGGTTTTCACACAAAGCTTCCTTTTTAAACCCAAAACCTTCCCAGACTTGCTGCTCAGACTAAAAACCAACCCCAGAAGTGGGAATTTCAGGGAAAAATGACATTTTTGCTCGGGTCAGGGTGGTCATGGATGCTCTGCCCTCAGCTCCCCCGACCCAGTTCCAACCTGGGCTGAGGAACCAGGAGCTGGGCTCAGTCTGCCAGCAAAAGCAGAGCCAGAAATCAACCTGATCCCACATCAGGAAGGGTCTGAAACAAGAGGATGAGGAAGCTAAAAAGGAGAAACAAAAGGAAAACCCAATTCTTTCCAAAAAAAAAAAAAGGAAAACTCAAGTTTTCTGCTGAGGTTTTCCTCCCCCTGACACCAGACTGAAGGATTTGGCCTCTTCCCTTTGGGTGTTTTACCTCCCCCTTCCCAACTGCAGCCTCTGCAAAGGAAGATGCAAACCAGGAATGGGAAAAAAAAGGATAAAAAAAAAAAAATTAATTCCCACTTTGCAGAAGAAAATTCTGTGTTGGGGAAACCCCTTGGCTGGAGCTGGAGGTGCTGGAAGGGCCTCTCCCAGTCCCAGGATATTTTTAAGAAAAGAGTGAAGGTTGTGTTGTCATTAAGGAAAAAAAAAGGGGGAAGGAAGAGAGAGCCCAAAGTTCCCTGTCAGCCCCTGGGACTTCATCTCGTAGCTGCTGGCAACTGCCAAAGATCATTAATGTGGTGTCTTGGAGATGAAATTGAATTAAACATCTGGACTGTCAGGCCCTAATTGGGAGAGTGAGGGCTGGGAACATTGGGACACGTTACAAAGGGGAAAGGAGAAGTGGCAGAAGCCTCCAGCACCAGGGAGGAGGCTGAAAACAACAGCAAGAAATTAAAAAAAAATGAATAAAAACTGAATTACTTTGGTAAACTGGTGATTTGGGGGCTGAAGGTTTGGGTTTGCTGAGTTTCTTCCAGTTCCAGACATCCCAACCAGGCTGGGGAAGCTCCTCTGGGTACCAAGCACCCCAAAACAAGGAGTGGGGACTGAGCAAGTGGGAGGTGTCCAGAGGAGACCCCAAAATGCTCAGAGGGCTGAGCAGCTCCCTGGGAAGCCAGGCTGAGGGATTGGGGTTGTTCAGCCTGGAGAAGAGGAGGCTCCCAGGGGAGCTCAGAGCAACCTTCCAATATCTGAAGGGGCTCCAAGAAAGCTGGGGGAGGGCTTTGGACATGGGGGGGTAGGGAGAGGAGAAGGGAAATGGGTTAAAAGTTGGAGAGAAAGGGGAGATTGAGGTTGGAGATGGGGAAGGGATTCTGGAATCTGAGGGTGGGGAGAGCCTGGAACAGGTTGAGAGAGTTGGGGGTGTTGAGGCTGGAGGAGAGGAGAAGGAGAAGGAGGAGAAGGAGAAGGAGAAGGAGAAGGAGAAGGAGAAGGAGAAGGAGAAGGAGAAGGAGAAGGAGAAGGAGAAGGAGAAAGAAGGAGAAGGAGAAGGAGAAAGAAGGAGAAGGAGAAGGAGAAGGAGGAGGAGGAGGAGAAGGAGGAGGAGAAGGAGAAGGAGAAGGAGAAAGAAGAAGGAGAAGGAGAAGGAGAAGGAGAAGGAGAAGGAGAAGGAGAAGGAGAAGGAGAAGGAGAAGGAGAAGGAGAAGGAGAAGGAGAAGGAGAAGGAGAAGGAGAAGGAGAAGGAGAAGGAGAAGGAGAAGGAGAAGGAGAAGGAGAAGGAGAAGGAGAAGGAGAAGGAGAAGGAGAAGGAGAAGGAGAAGGAGAAGGAGAAGGAGAAGGAGAAGGAGAAGAAGGAGAAGGTTGTGGGGAGCCCTTGGAGCAGCTCCCAGTGCCTGAAGAGGCTCCAGGAAAGCTGGGGAGGGACTTTGGGCAAGGGCCTGGAGGGATGGGATGAGGGGGAAGGGTTCTAAATTGAAAAGGAGCTGATTTAAGCTGGATACTAAGATTAAATTGTTTGGGGTGAGGGTGCTGAGCCCCTGTGCCAGGCTGCCCAAGGAAGCTGTGGCTGCCCCATCCCTGGCAGTGTCTCAGCCCAGGTTGGATGGGGCTTGGAGCACCCTGGGCTGTGGGAGGGGTCCCTGCACATCCAGGGGTTGGAATTCAATGATCCTGAAGGTCCTTTCCAACCCAAACCAGAGAATCCCTGAATATTTAGGTTGGGAGAGGCCTCCAAGCTCCTCAGTCCAACCTCTGACCAATCCCTGACCCATTTCCTTAAGGACCAGCTCCAAATCCTTTAAATCCCTCCAGGGATGGGCACTCCACCCCATTCCATGACTCCAAGACGTGCAGCCCCTTCGTCAGCTGCTGGCACTTCAGAGAATCCCAGGAGGGTTGGGAAGGACTTTCAAGGTGATCCTGACCATCTCTGAGCAGCTCCTTCCCTCTCTTTGGATGTGCAAGACCCTGGCTCAGCTCCCCCGGGGGCTGTTGGAGTGATGGGGCTGAGAACCAAAAGTCATAACCACTTATAATCCCCCAAACCAGCTGCTGTGCCTGCAGAAACTGAGTTTAGATCATTGCTCCTTACAGAGGGACCACGTTCTCATAAAGAAAAAAAAATATATATATATATATAACCCCAGCATCCTCCTGCAAAGCTGAGTAAATCATATTTTAAACCAGTTCTGACCAAAGGGACACAAAAAAAAAAAAAAAAAGAAAGAAAAAGGATCTGCAAAGAGCTCCAGGAAGTCAGCAGGAACTCTGGGTTTGGAAGGAGGAGGGGGAAGTAATAAAATTCTGGGTCAAAGCCATCAGCTCCCCAGGCTCTGCCCTTCCCCAGCCCAACAGTGCTGCCAGATTGGGGTTAAAAAGGTCACTCTGGGGACTCTGTTTAGGAGCAAAGCATTTGTAAGGGATTGTGGACACGTGGTGGGTTGGGATCCAGCACTGAGACCTCCCTGGGGCTTTTTCCAAAAGCTGGAAAAGCTCCAAGAGAGCCAAAGGCCACACGTGGCACAACCCCATCCATGGAGCTGTTAAACCAGGAGGGATTCTGCCTTAAAGTTCCCTTTGCTTCCATCCCCAGGAGAACAAATTCCACTTCCACAATATTGCTGGAGCCAAAGGAGCTGCTCAAGGACTTCTTGGGGGTGTTGAGGCTGGAGAAGAGGAGGCTCAGGGGAGACCTCATCACTCTCTGCAACTCCCTGAAAGGAGGTTGGAGCCAGGGGGGTGTCGGGCTCTGCTCCCAGGCAACTCTCAGCAAGACAAGAGACCATGGAATTAAGAATTTCCTTCCTAAGATCCAACCTAAACCTCCCCTGGCAGAGCTGGAGCTCTGCCAGGGGAGGTTTAGGTTGGATATTAGGAAGGAATTCTTTGCAGAGAGGGTGATCAGACATTGGGATGGGCTGCCCAGGGAGGGGGGGGATTCTCCATCCCTGGAGGGTTTGGAGCAGAGCCTGGATGTGGCACTGAGTGCCATGGGCTGGGAACCACGGGGGGAGTGGATCAAGGGTTGGAGCTGATGATCTCTGAGGTCCCTTCCAACCCAAATGGTTCTGGGATTCTTAATTTTCAATCAAAACCAAGGTGAGCTTGGAGCCCAGAACCCCCCCCAGGTCCTGGGGAAAAGGATGGGGGAGAAAGGATGGGGAGGAAAAAGGATGTAGGGCAGCCCTGAGGAGAAGGATTTGGGGGTGTTGGTGGAGCAGAAGCTGAAGATGAGCCCAGAACCCCCCCAGGTCCTGGGGGCATCAGCAGAAGCCCAGAGAGCATTGAGGGAGGGGATTCTCCTGCTCTGCTCTGCTCTGCTGAGACCCCACCTGGAGTCCTGTGTCCAGGTCTGGAGTCCCCAGCACCAGAAGGACACAGAGCTCCTGGAAGGTGTCCAGAGGAGGCACTGAAATGCTCAGAGGGCTGAGCAGCTCCCTGGGAAGCCAGGCTGAGGGATTGGGGTTGTTGAGCCTGGAGAAGAGGAGGCTCCCAGGGGAGCTCAGAGCAACCTTCCAATATCTGAAGGGGCTCCAAGAAAGCTGGGGGAGGGCTTTGGAGACGGGGGGGTAGGGAGAGGAGAAGGGAACTGGGTTAAAAGTTGGAGAGAAAGGGGAGATTGAGGTTGGAGATGGGGAAGGAATTCTGGAATTTGAGGGTGGGGAGAGCCTGGAACAGGTTGAGAGAGTTGGGGGTGTTCTGAGGCTGGAGAAGGGAAGGAGAAGGGAAGGGAAGGAGGGAGAAGGAAGGGGAAGGAGAAGGAGAAGGAGAAGGAGAAGGAGAAGGAGAAGGAGAAGGAGAAGGAGAAGGAGAAGAAGGAGAAGGAGGAGAAAGAAGGAGGAGAAGGAGAAGGAGAAGGAGAGGAGGAGAAGGAGAAGGAGAAAGAAGGAGAAGGAGAAGGAGAAGGAGAAGGAGGAGAAGGAGAAGGAGAAGGAGAAGGAGAAGGAGAAGGAGAAGGAGAAGGAGAAGGAGAAGGAGAAGGAGAAGGAGAAGGAGAAGGAGAAGGAGAAGGAGAAGGAGAAGGAGAAGGAGAAGGAGAAGAGAAGGAGAAGGAGAAGGAGAAGGAGAAGGAGAAGAGAAGGAGAAGGAGAAGGAGAAGAGAAGGAGAAGGAGAAGGAGAAGGAGAAGGAGAAGGAGAAGGAGAAGAGAAGGAGAAGGAGAAGGAGAAGGAGAAGGAGAAGGAGAAGGAGAAGGAGAAGGAGAAGGAGAAGGAGAAGGAGAAGGAGAAGGAGAAGGAGAAGGAGAAGGAGAAGGAGAAGGAGAAGGAGAAGGAGAAGGAGAAGGAGAAGGAGAAAGGAGAAGGAGAAGGAGAAGGAGAAGGAGAAGGAGAAGGAGAAGGAGAAGGAGAAGGAGAAGGAGAAGGAGAAGGAGAAGGAGAAGGAGAAGAAGGAGAAGGTTCTGGGGAGCCCTTGGAGCATCTTCCAGTGCCTGAAGGGGCTCCAGGAAAGCTGGGGAGGGACTTGGGACAAGGGCCTGGAGGGATGGGATGAGGGGGAAGGGTTTCCAGCTGCAAGAGGGGAGATGGAGAGGAGATCTTGGGGAGGGAGAAATTGTTTGGTGTGAGGGTGCTGAGCCCCTGTCCCAGGCTGCCCAAGGAAGCTGTGGCTGCCCCATCCCTGGCAGTGTCTCAGCCCAGGTTGGATGGGGCTTGGAGCAACCTGGGCTGTGGGAGGGGTCCCTGCCCATGGAATTGGGGTTGGAATTCAATGATCCTGAAGCTCCTTTCCATCCCATCCCACTCTGGGATTTTAAGGCAGGTCCAAAATGTGGGAAAAATAAACACAATGAGTTTTTCTTTTTTTTTCCCCATTTTTTTCCCTATTCCCACACGATCTCTGGTCCCTGCTGGAGCTTTTCCCTAGATGTTTTTATCAGTGTTTCTACCTGCTTTTCGGGTGGATTTGGGGGTTATTGTAGCATGCAGAGCCTTTCTCCCTGCCTCCTCTTCCCCTTTGGAGCTCGGGATGTCCCGTTCTGCTCCAGCAAGCCCTTGGAATGGTCAACAACTGTCACACTCCAGTGCTGATCCATTATGCACTGGGAAAGGTGGGAGGCTCCAAACCCCCCCCTAAACCCCTCTTAAAAAAAAGGGGGAGCAAACAAGGGGAGGAGGCCCCATTGCTGCTGGGACATCAAAGTTAAACAAACAGCCCCCAAAACCCCCCTGGATCCTCAGGAGCTTCCCCGAGGAGGTCACGACTTCCAAGTTGTCCCAGCACACATCAAAGTTTGGAGCAGAGAGGAGTTGGGCACACGGAGGGAATCGTGTCCCCCCCAGAACGGATATTCCCCCTTTGTGCCCTGCCTTTAATCCCCTGTTTTCCCAACTCATTAGCTTGGGGGTTTGGGGTTTTTTTTTGGACTTATGAACTTGTGACCAAAGTCAAGCAACCCCCGAGAGCTTGGGACATCAAAGCTCTTTCTCCTGTCTGTCCCACCACGTTTTGGGGTGGTTTGTTTGGGTTTGGGGTTTTGGTTTTTTTTTTTTTTGGGTTTTGTTGGTTTTTTTTTGCCTTCCAAAATTGGATTTCTTTTTTCTCTCTCTTTTTTTTTTTTCCTTAAATAGAAAAAAAAACAAACCCCACACAAACCAACTCCCTAATTGAATTTCCTTGTGGACTGAATACATTGAAGAGTGGCTCTAAAAGGTTACATGGGAACTGAGGAGGGAGGGCTCAGCATTCAGCCCTTTTTTTCCCTAAAAAGAAAGAGCCCAGCTCGGCCCCAGGAGGCAGGAGGGATGGGGCAGCTCGGAGGGGAGATGTTGCTGGAGGTAGAAATACCCCCCCACCATGATATCCCAAGGTTACTGAGCTCCTCAGAAAGGAAAAGCAAGTGTTCAGTCAGCACCCACCTCTCCAGGTCAAGAGCAACCAAAAAGGAGTCAGGAAAAGCTCCTTGGGGTTTAACTCAACAGCTCAGAGCAGCCCAAGGGTGATGGAAACCCAAGGAGAAGCTCAGCAGGATTTGATCCAACTACCAGGTCAAGAGCAACCAAAAAGAAGTCAGGAAAAGCTCCTTGGGTTTAGGTCAACAGCTCAGAGCAGCCCAAGGAGGAGCTCAGCAGGACTTGACTCAAATACCAGGTGAAGAGCAACCAAGAAAAAGTCAGGAGAAGCTCCCTGGGGCTTAATTCAGCAGCTCAGAGCAGCCCAAACCTGACAGAAACCCAAGGGGGAGCTCAGCAGGACTTGGACTCTCCCTCCATGTCAAGATCCAACTACCAGGTCAAGAGCAACCAAAAAGAAGAGTCAAGAAAAGCTCCCTGGGGTTTAACTCAGCAGCTCAGAGCAGCCCAAGGGTGATGGAAACCCAAGGAGAAGCTCAGCAGGATTTGATCCAACTACCAGGTGAAGACCAACCAAAAAGAAGTCAGGAGAAGCTCCTTGGGTTTAGGTCAACAGCTCAGAGCAGCCCAAGGAGGAGCTCAGCAGGACTTGACTCAAATACCAGGTCAAGAGCAACCAAAAAGAAGTCAGGAAAAGCTCCTGGGGGTTTAGGTCAACAGCTTAAAGCACCCAAACCTGACAGAAACCCAAGGAGAAGCTCAGCTGGATTTGATCCAACTACCAGGTGAAGAACAACCAAAAAGGAGTCAGGAAAAGCTCCTTGGGGTTTAACTCAACAGCTCAGAGCAGCCCAAGGGTGATGGAAACCCAAGGAGAAGCTCAGCAGGATTTGATCCAACTACCAGGTGAAGAGCAACTAAAAAGGAGTCAGGAAAAGCTCCTTGGGGTTTAGGTCAACAGCTCAGAGCAGCCCAAGGAGGAGCTCAGCAGGACTTGGACTCACCCACCATGTCAAGATCTAACTACCAGGTCAAGAGCAACCAAAATGAAGAGTCAAGAAAAGCTCCCTGGGGTTTAACTCAACAGCTCAGAGCAGCCCAAGGGTGATGGAAACCCAAGGAGGAGCTCAGGAGGACTTGGACTCACCCACCATGTCAAGATCCAACTACCAGGTCAAGAGCAACCAAAAAGAAGAGTCAAGAAAAGCTCCTTGGGGTTTAACTCAGCAGCTCAGAGCAGCCCAAGGGTGATGGAAACCCAAGGAGAAGCTCAGCAGGATTTGATCCAACTACCAGGTGAAGAGCAACCAAAAAGGAGTCAGGAAAAGCTCCTTGGGGTTAAACTCAACAGCTCAGAGCAGCCCAAGGGTGCTGGAAACCCAAGGAGGAGCTCAGCAGGATTTGATCCAACTACCAGGTGAAGAGCAACCAAAAAAAAGTCAGGAAAAGCTCCTTGGGGTTAAACTCAGCAGCTCAGAGCAGCCCAAACTTGACGGAAACCCAAGGAGAAGCTCAGCAGGACTTGACTCAAATACCAGGTCAAGAGCAACCAAATAGAAGAGACAAAACAAGTTCCTTGGGGTTTAACTCAACAGCTTAAAGCACCCAAGGGTGATGGAAACCCAAGGTGGAGCTCAGCAGGACTTGGACTCCCCCACCATGTCAAGAGCAACCAAGAAGAAGTCAGGAAAAGCTCCCTGGGGTTTAACTCAGCAGCTCAGAGCCCCCCAAACCCACCTGGAGTTCCTGCTGATGGCTGCCACCATCAGGGCTGTCCAGCCCAGCCTGTGCCTCCCGTTGACATCTGTGCCTTCCAGCAGCAACCTGGAGAGGAGAGAGAGAGAGAGATGGTCAGGGAGGGGATGAACAGCCCAAGAGAAATGGAATATTGGACTCCATGGGCAGCTGCTCCAGCTCAGCCTGGAAGATCCAACCTGGGAATGCCACACAAGCCCCTTCCAAGCTGAAAGGAAGTGGCAGCTCAGATGGTTGAAGGCCAACAGCTTCATTTCTTTCTTTTTATTTGGGTTTTTACAGCTCAACACCCAAAGAACCACTCAGCAGCAGGGGGGGCAGCAAAGCTGCTTCACCAACAACCTGATGCCAAGTTCAGCCCCTCAGGGTGCAGCCCCACTCACCAGGAGCTTTGTTTCCTCTGAAACTGGAATCACAGACTGACTGGGTGGGAAGGAGCATTAAAAACCACCAAGTTCCAACCCCAAAGGTGGCTCCAACCCCATCCAACCTTCAACACATCCAGGGATGGGGCAGCCACAGCTTCCTTGGGCAGCCTGGGCACCCAGGGGCTCAGCACCCTCACCCCAAACAATTTCTCCCTAAGATTTAACCTAAATCTCCCCTTTTTCTGGTTTCAAGGCCTTGTCCTGTCACTACAACTCCCTGTAAAAAGTCTCTCCCTCTCTCCACAGCTTTCTGGGAGCTGCTTTCAGGTGCTGGAGGACAGGAGAAGGATGGGGAGGAGAGGGCAGAGCAAGGAAGGATCCCAGACCTCCAGTGCTGAGGTTCAGCCCCTCAGGGTGCAGCCCACCCCCCAGGAGCTCAGCACATCCCAAACCCCATCCCAAGAGGAGACACTGAAAACTTTTCCTGCTGGACATGAGGACAAACCAAACAAAGCCAACAAGTCCCAGGGAACCAACCCCCCCTTGCTTTGTTTTCTCTGAAACTGGAATCACAGACTGGTTGGGTGGGAAGGAACATGAAAAACCATAAAAACCACCCAGGTCCTACACCAAAGGTGGCTTCAACCCCATCCAAACTTCAACACCTCCAGGGATGGGGCAGCCACAGCTTCCTTGGGCAGCCTGGGCACCCAGGGGCTCAGCACCCTCACCCCAAACAATTTCTCCCTCCCCAAGATCTCCTCTCCATCTCCCCTCTTGCAGCTGGAAACCCTTCCCCCTCATCCCATACCTCCAGGCCCTTGTCCAAAGTCCCTCCCCAGCTTTCCTGGAGCCCCTTCAGGACCTGGATGATGCTCCAAGGGCTCCCCAGAACCTTCTCCTTCTCCTTCTCCTTCTCCTTCTCCTTCTCCTTCTCCTTCTCCTTCTCCTTCTCCTTCTCCTTCTCCTTCTCCTTCTCCTTCTCCTTCTCCTTCTCCTTCTCCTTCCCCTTCCCCTTCTCCTTCTCCTTCCCCTTCCCCTCCTTCTCCCCTCCTCCTCCTCCTCCTCCTCCTCCTCCTCCTCCTCCTCCTCCTTCTCCTTCTCCTTCTCCTTCTCCTTCTCCTTCTCCTTCTCCTTCTCCTTCTCCTTCTCCTTCTCCTCCTTCTCCTTCTCCTTCTCCTTCTCCTCCTTCTCCTTCTCCTCCTTCTCCTTTTCTCCTTCTCCTTCTCCTTCTCCTTCTCCTTCTCCTTCTCCTTCTCCTTCTCCTTCTTTCTCCTTCTCCTTCTCCTTCTTTCTCCTTCTCCTTCTCCTTCTTCTCCTTCTCCTTCTCCTTCTCCTTCTCCTTCTCCTTCTCCTTCTCCTTCTCCTTCTCCTTCTCCTTCTCCTTCTCCTTCTCCTTCTCCTCCTCCTCCTCCTCCTCCTCCTCCTTCTCCTTCTTGGGGCAGCCAACCTGTGTCTCAGCACCCTGTCAGGAAAAGTTTTTCCTAAAATCTCATCTCCATCTCCTCAGCACCAACTCCTGGCAGGGGCCAGGACCAACCTCATCCCTTCCCAGGTCACCTCCTGATGTTTTTTTCCTCTCCCAGCTCCTCATCCCCAAAGTCTCACACTGAGAGCTCTGTTGCCTGAGGAGCATTTGCAGCTTCCAGGAGAAGGAGAACTCCCCAAACCTCCCCCAGCAGCTCCAGGAGGTGCCTGAATGCCCAGATTGTTATCTCCAGCCAGCAGCTCCCACCACCCCCAGGGGGTTTGAATTCACAGCAGAAAGATAAAACCAGCTCTGACCCAGAGCCAGCACCAAGCCCTGCTCCTGCCTGCGGGAGAAATCCAGCCCCTGGCTCCATCTGTGCTGCCCCAGGCAGGGGAAGCTCTCACCCTGGTGTCAAAACAAAGTAAAAAAAAACCCAACCCTGAAGAGTCAAACTTGCCCAGGAGCTGGAGCTCAGGGGGGGTTCTGGGCTCAGCTTCAGCTTCTGCTCCACCACCACCCCCAAGTCCTTCTCCTCAGGGCTGCCCTACATCCTTTCTCCCCCATCCTTTCTCCCCCATCCTTTCTCCATCCTTTC
>JALBCY010000074.1:51318-70212 GCA_023079485.1 Archilochus colubris
TGAGGAACTGGGAAGGGAATCAAAGAGCTGGGAAGGGAATTGAGCTGGGAGGGAATTGAGCTGGGAAGGGAATCAAGGAACTGGGAAGGGAACAGAGGAACTGGGAAGGGAATTGAGGAGCTGGGAAGGGAACTGGGGAGCTGGGGAGGGAATTGAGCTGGGAAGGGAATTGAGGAGCTGGGGAGGGAATTGAGCTGGGAAGGGAATTGAGGAGCTGGGAAGGGAATTGAGGAGCTGGGAAGGGAATTGAGCTGGGAAGGGAATCAAGGAGCTGGGAGGGAATTGAGGAACTGGGGAGGGAATTGAGGAACTGGGGAGGGAATTGAAGAGCTGGGGAGGGAACTGGGGAGCTGGGGAGGGAATTGAGGAGCTGGGAAGGGAATGGAGGAACTGGGGAGGGAATGGAGGAACTGGGGAGGGAATGGAGGAACTAGAAAGGGAACTGGGGAGCTGGGAAGGGAATTGAGGAGCTGGGAAGGGAATTGAGCTGGGAGGGAATTGAGCTGGGAAGGGAATCAAGGAGCTGGGAAGGGAATTGAGGAACTGGGGAGGGAATTGAGGAGCTGGGAAGGGAACTGGGGAGCTGGGGAGGGACTTGAGGATCTGAGAAGGGAATTGAGGAGCTGGGGAGGGAATCAAGGAGCTGGGAAGGGAATCAAGGAGCTGGGAAAGGAATCGAGCTGGGAAGGGAATCAAGGAGCTGGGAGGGAATTGAGGAGCTGGGAAGGGAATTGAGGAACTGGGAAAGGAATCGAGCTGGGAAGGGAATTGAGCTGGGAAGGGAATCAAGGAGCTGGGAAGGGAATTGAGGAGCTGGGAAGGGAACTGGGGAGCTGGGGAGGGACTTGAGGATCTGAGGAGGGAATCAAGGAGCTGGGAAGGGAATCAAGGAGCTGGGAAGGGAATCGAGGAGCTGGGAAGGGAATCAAGGAGCTGGGAAGGGAATCGAGGAGCTGGGAAGGGAATCAAGGAGCTGGGAAGGGAATTGAGGAGTGGGAGAGGGAATTGAGCTGGGAAGGGAATTGAGGAGCTGGGAAGGGAATTGAGGAGCTGGGAAGGGAATTGAGCTGGGAAGGGAATTGAGGAGCTGGGAAGGGAATTGAGGAGCTGGGAAGGGAATTGAGCTGGGAAGGGAATCAAGGAGCTGGGAGGGAATTGAGGAACTGGGGAGGGAATTGAGGAACTGGGGAGGGAATTGAAGAGCTGGGGAGGGAACTGGGGAGCTGGGAAGGGAATTGAGGAGCTGGGAAGGGAATTGAGGAACTGGGGAGGGAATGGAGGAACTGGGGAGGGAATGGAGGAACTAGGAAGGGAACTGAGGAGCTGGGAAGGGAATTGAGGAGCTGGGAAGGGAATTGAGCTGGGAGGGAATCGAGCTGGGAAGGGAATCAAGGAGCTGGGAAGGGAATTGAGGAACTGGGGAGGGAATTGAGGAGCTGGGAAGGGAACTGGGGAGCTGGGGAGGGACTTGAGGATCTGAGAAGGGAATTGAGGAGCTGGGGAGGGAATCAAGGAGCTGGGAAGGGAATCAAGGAGCTGGGAAAGGAATCGAGCTGGGAAGGGAATCGAGCTGGGAAGGGAATCAAGGAGCTGGGAGGGAACTGAGGAGCTGGGAAGGGAATTGAGGAACTGAGAGGGAATTGAGCTGGGAAGGGAATCAAGGAGCTGGGAGGGAATTGAGGAACTGCAGCAGAGCCTGGAAGTGGGAAAGGGGAAGGACGTTCTCCTCCCTTAGATGTTAGGAAGAAGTTCTTCACCATGAGGGTACTGAGCCCCTCTCCCAGGTTATCCAGAGAGGTGGTGGAAGATTCCCCATCCCTGGCAGTGTCTCAGCCCAGGTTGGATGGGGCTTGGAGCACCCTGGGCTCGGGGAGGGGTCCCTGCACATCCAGGGGTTGGAACTGGAGGAGCTGGAAGGTCCCTTCCCACCCAAACCATCCCATGATTATGATTCCCCTGCCATGTGAAGAAGGGACCTTGGATTGCTCTGGGAGCACCAGCCTGGATTTTGTCCCAGCACCCCCTTTTTTTTACTGTCCCTTCCTGCCTCCAAGTCCCTCCTCACCACCATTCCCAAGGTGGGGAAGTGCCACTCTGCTTCCCTCCAGAGGGAAAAAACTAAAAGCTTCTAAAACCCCCCCAAAAAGCTCTTTTTGATCAGGAGGTGAGGTCAGGAGGGAGTTGAGGATAGGTAAAAATGGGTGCTGGGTGCTGGGGTGATGCCATGTTCCCAACCACTGTCTCCTGGCAATGAGCTCGCTGCTGCCAGGGGCTGAGGCTGAAACCTCCTCCTGGTTTCCTTCCCAGCACCAACCACAAACACCCAGGAATGGCCCTGCCAAGGGGTGAAAACCAGAGGGAGGGTTGGGGTGGTCCTCACAGAGCCACAGAAACCTTCTGGTTAGAAGTCAATGAATACAACTCTAAGATCAGTGAACCCAATCCTAAGATTAATGAACCCAATCCTAAAATGAATCCAACCCTAAGATTAATGAATCCAGCCCTAAGATCAATGAACTCAATCCTAAAATCAACGAACCCAACCCTAAGATCAACGAATACGACCCCAAGATCAGTGAATCCAACCCTAAGAGGAATCCAACCCTAAGATGAGTGAATCCAACCCTGAGATGAACCCAACCCTAAGATCAGTGAATCCAACCCTAAGATGAATCCAACCCTAAGATCAGTGAATCCAACCCTAAGATCAGTGGATTCAACCCTAAGATGAACCCAACCCTAAGATAATGAACCCAACCCTAAGATCAACAAATCCAACCCTAAGATGAATCCAACCCTAAGATCAACCCCAACCCTTCACCCAGCTCTCCCAGTCCCCACAGCTTGAACCTCAGCACCACATCTACCAGGGCTTTGGAACCCCTCCAGACATGGGGCTTCACCCCCAAACTGGGCAGCCTCCAACCTAAACCTCCCCTGGCACAACTTGAGTTGTGCCCAAAGTTCCTCTTGTCCCATCCCTTGTTCCTTGGGAGCAGAGCCCGACCCCCCCTGGCTCCAACCTCCTCTCAGGGGGTTGCAGAGAGCCACAAGGTCTCCCCTCAGCCTCCTCTGCTCCAGGATCAGCACCCACAGGGCCCTCAGATGCTCCTCACAACTTCTCCACAACCTTCTCCATCTTCTCCAGACCTTTATTCCTGTTCTCCACAACCTCCTCCTTCCTCTCCAGACCTTCTCCTTGTGCTCCAGAACCTTCTCCATGTTCTCTAAACCATCTCCATGTTCTCCTGACCTTTATTCCTGTTCTCCACAACCTCCTCCTTCCTCTCCAGCTCCTTCTCCATCTTCTACAGAACCTCCTTCTTGTTCCCCAGACCTTCTCCTTGTGCTCCAGAACTTTCTCCATGCTCTCCAGACCCTCTCCCTTGCTCTCCAGACCTTTCCTACATTATCCAGTCCCTTCTCCATGTTCTCCAGCTCCTCTTTGCTCTCCAGAACTTTCCCCATCTTCTCCACAACCTCCTTCTTCCTCTCCAGCTCCTTCTCCATCTTCTCCAGCCCCTTCTCCTTGCTCCCCAGACCTTCTCCTTGTGCTCCACAACCTTCTCCATGTTCTCCAACCCCTTCTCCATCTTCTCCAGTCCCTTCCCCATGTTCTCCAGCTCCTCCTTCCTCTCCAGCCCCTTCTCCATCTTCTCCACCCCCTCCTCCTTGCTCTCCAGCCCCTTCCCCAGCTCCATTCCCTTCTCTGGACACTCTCCCACCCCTCAATCTCCTTCTTGTCCCTGAGGACCCCAGAACTGACCCCAGGATTGGGGGTGCCTCCTCAGCAGTTCCCAGCCCAGGGGTTATTTTCTCACTCACATGATTTTGTGTCACCACAAAACCCCCCTGGGAGCCCAGGAGGTGATGAGCAGGAGGGGGGCAGTGCCTGGACCCCTGGTGGAACCCCAGTAAAACCAGTACAGCTGTGGCCATGTGGATGTGTGGTTGGGTTTCTGCCTCTCCTGGTTCCCCAGTCTCCATCTCCTGGTGGGCACAACCTCTCCCTCCAGGTCCAGGTGGTTTGGTGGTGACGTTTTTGACCCAAGGTTGGGGCCAGGATGAGGAGGAGGCAAAGTGGCCAATGGGCACATGAAGATCCTCCAGGTGGGATCCTGCAGCTCCAGGGCTTTACATCAAAGGGATTCACATTTACTCCAGGGAGTTGGTTTGGCAAAGTTCTGCTGAGCTCCTCCACCACATTTTTGGGTGGAAACCCCCCAAGGGGAGGCTCTGAGGAGGAGAAGCCACCACCCCAACATCCAGGCTGTGTCTTCCTCCCTCCATCCTTTGGGGGAATGTGGGGGAGAAGTTGAGGAGTAGAACCAAACCTGACCCCATCCCACCTCCCCGTGATGAGTCCATCACCAGCACATTCCCAGATGACCCCAAGCTGGGGGGGAGTGTGGATCAGCTGGAAGGCAGGAGGGCTCTGCAGAGGGACCTGGAGAGACTGGAGAGTTGGGATGATCCCAAGGGGATGAGGTTCAAGACAAGAACCCCATGGGGAGCTGCAGGCTGGGCACAGAGTGGCAGAAAGGGAGCTGGGATTGGCAGGAAGCTGAAGAGGAGGCAGCAGTGTGGCCAGGTGGCCAAGAAGGCCAATGGCATCCTGGGCTGGCTGAGGAAGAGCGTGGCCAGCTGGTCCAGGGAAGGGATTCTGCCCCTGTGCTCAGCCCTGGGGAGGCCACAGCTTGAGTCCTGTGTCCAGTTCTGGGCCCCTCAGCTCAGGAAGGAGATTGAGGTGCTGGAGCAGGTCCAGAGAAGAGCAAGGAGGTTGTGAAGGGATCCAGCACAAGTGCTGTGAGGAAGGGCTGAGGGAGCTGGGGGTGTTGAGGCTGGAGAAGAGGAGGCTCAGGGGAGACCTCATCACTCTCTGCAACCCCCTGAAAGGAGGTTGGAGCCAGGGGGGGGTTGGGCTCTTTTCCCAGGCAACTCTCAGCAAGACAAGAGGGCAGGGTCTCAAGTTGTGCCAGGGAGGTTTAGGTTGGAGATGAGAAAGAATTTCTTTCTGGAGAGGGTGATCAGGCATTGGAATGGGCTGCCCAGGGAAGTAGTGGATTCTCCGTGTCTGGAGATCTTTCCAAAGAGCCTGGATGTGGCACTGAGTGCCATGGGCTGGGAACCACGGGGGGAGTGGATCAAGGGTTGGAGCTGATGAGCTCTGAGGTCCCTTCCAACCCAGCCCATTCCATGATTCTCTGAGCAGCAGCTCAGGGAGGACACAGAACCCACTTTGGCTTCTGAAGAGAAAAACCTAAACCTCTTAAGCAATCGGCCACTTCCTGCTCATCTCAACTTCCCTTTTAGTTTTCTCCCAAAATAACTTAAAACTTCCTGGTCCAGCCTGAACCACATCTGAGAGGAGAGGTCCAAAACCAGAGAGAGGTCCAAAATATCAAGTACTTGCAGCTGCCATCCGAAGGGATGAGCCATGGAGCAGGGATCTCCCTTCAAACGTGAGGTGGGACAATTTCCACCCAATTGGTTGGGACATTGATCCAAGGAATCCACCCCGGGGACCTTCAGGAACCACCTGGATGTTTGCTCAGCAGGTTTGGTGGTGGGGACCTCAGAGCCAGATTTGCCCTTGGTGAGGAAAGTTGGGATGGTTCCCTGCTCCAAAATGGACAAATGGGATGGTTCAACCTCAGGACCTTCAGAGCATCAGTGAAGGATGAGCACAGCTCTGCTGTGGCCTTCTGGGGAGAAGGGGGAGGATTTTGGGGCCTCCATCCTTGCTGGGAAGGTGGAATTTCAAAGCCAGGGTGAGGATGGGTTCTAGAGAAGCATTTTGGCTGGAGAAGACCTTGAGGATCATCCAAACCAACCCTGACCCCATCCCCACTGTCCCATGTCCCTCATCCCCACATCCCCAGGGGTTGCTCTGAAACCCCTCCAGGGATGCTGGGGACTCCACCAGGGAATCCCTTGGGTTGGGGAAGCCCCTTCAGGATCCTCAGGTCCATCCATGAACCCAACTCCACAAAGGTCACCACTGCCCCATGGTCCTCACCAGCTCCACAGCTCCAGGGCTTGGAAACCTCTCTAGGAATGGGGACTCCACCACAAAATCCTCCTTGGGAAAAACCTTTGGGATCATGGAACCCAACCCTGACCCCATCCCCACTGTCCCATGTCCCTCATCCTCACATCCCCAGGCTCTGAAACCCCTCCAGGGATGATGGGGACTCCAGCCCTGCCCTGGGCAGCCTGGGCCAGGCCCTGACAACCCTTTCCAGGCAGAAATTCTTCCCCAGCTCCAACCTAAACCTCCCCTGGCACAACTTGAGTTGTGCCCAAAGTTCCTCTTGTCCCATCCCTTCTTCCTTGGGAGCAGAGCCCGACCCCCCCTGGCTCCAACCTCCTCTCAGGGGGTTGCAGAGAGCCACAAGGTCTCCCCTCAGCCTCCTCTGCTCCAGGATCAGCACCCACAGGGCCCTCAGCTGCTCCTCACAACTTCTCCACAACCTCCTCCATCTTCTCCAGCTCCCCCTTCTTGCTCCCCAGACCTTCTCCTTGTGCTCTAGAACCTTCTCCATGCTCTCCAGAACCTCCTCATTGCCCTCCAGACCTTATTCTTGTGCTCCAGACCCTTCCCCAGCTCCATTCCCTTCTCTGGACACTCTCCATCCCCTCCATCTCCTTCTTTTCCACCAGAAGGTTGGAAAACACTTGGGAAAACACCTGAACTAATGCACATGGAGCACAAGTCTCCCCCCTCAAGTGTTCCCCAACCCTCAGCCTCCTTTGCTGCAGGCAGAACACCCTTGGGGCCCTCAGATGCTCCTCACAACTTCTCCAGAACCTTCTCCATACTCTCTAGAACCTTCTCCATGTTCTCCAGAACCTTCCTCAGTCCCATTGCTCATCTCTGGACATTCTCCATCCCTCAATGTCCTTCTTGTCCTGAGGACCCCAGAACTGACCCCAGGATTCCAGGTGGGACCTCACCAGTTCCCATCACATGGGGACAATCCCAGCCCTGGTGCTCCTGAACCTCACCCAAACGACTCAGAATTCAGCCCAAAGCTGAGGGTGCTGGGACTGCTGGGAGCTGTGGTGGTTGTGCCAGGGCCAGGCAGATCCCTGGATGTGATTCCTGAGGTGCCTGAACATCCAACCCTGGGGATGAGTCCCTCAGGTGTCTGAACATCCATCCCTGGGGTTTCTGCTCCAGCCTGGAGCTGGCAGAGGACACGAGGACGTTTGATGTGGGACAAGGCCAGGAGCCAAAACTCCAACCAGGAGAGGGTGAGGAGCAAGGATGGGGACAGGATGGGCCAAGATGTCCTCCAGCCAACAAGAAAGGGTTGGGAGGAACACCTGGGGGTGGGCACTGAGTCCCAGGCCCAGCTCCAACTGGGCTGCTGGGAGCACTGGGATGGGGCTGGAGCCTGAATTAAGGGAGGAAGGAATTAATTGGCTAAGGAGGAAACGTGCAGGGAGGTCAGGAGAGGAGGAGATGCTGTGAGCAGGAGATGGGTCTGGGGGAGGTGCAGAGGGGGTTGGGTCAGACCCTCCCTACCACCCCCCACACCTTGTAGAGGCTCCTCAAGGGTTGTCCCAGCTCCCCTGTGCTGAGCCAAGAGAAGTGTCCAAGCACCAGGACTTGGCTGTGTTATTACCTGGGGGTTGGGTTGGTTGGTGGTGTTGGATTGTTTGTTTGTTTGTTTGTTTGTTTTTTGTTGTTGTTCTGATTTTAATAAACTAGAATAATTTATTTTGACAGAAACACAGAAACGTCACAAGATCTGGGGTGCTGAAACCCAAAGAAGAAGCCAGGGATCAATGACCAATACAAAGGAACCACTTTACAAAACCCCAGAAGTGCCACACTGCCCCCCAGCCTCACCCCAAAGGAACAGGGGGTGGGGGGAGCAGAGGGGGCTCAGCTCTAAACACCCCCCACCCACCCACCCACCCACCTCCAGACACGAGAGGGACCCTTCTCACCCCTTGGGTTGCTTCTCAGACAATGCTGACTGCAAGGGCACAATGAACAGGAAGGAGGACCTCGGGTTGGTTGGTTTGATTGGTTGGTTGGGTTGGTTGGCTTGATTGGTTGGTTTGATTGGTTGGGTTGTTTGATTGGTTGGTTGGATCGGTTGGTTGGGTTTGTTGGGCTGGTTGGTTGGGTTGTTTGATTGGTTGGGTTAGTTGTTTGATTGGGCTGGTTTGACTGGTTGGTTGAGTTGGTTTGATTGGTTGGTTGAGTTGGTTTGATTGGTTGGTTGAGTTGGTTTGATTGGTTGGTTGGGTTGGTTTGATTGGTTGGTTGGGTTGGCTATTTGATTGGGCTGGTTTGATTGATTGGTTGGGTTGATTGGTTTGGTGGTTGGTTGGGTTGGTTGGTTGGTTGGTTGGGCTGCTTGGTTTGACTGGTTGGTTGGTTTGGTTTGTTGGGTTAGGCTGGTTGATCGGTTGGTTGGTTGGCTGGGTTGGTTTGATTGGTTGGTTGGGTTGGTTGGTTGGCTGGATTGGTTTGGTGGGCTGGGCTGGTTGGTTGGATTGGTTGGGCTGGTTGGTTAGGTTGGTTGATTTGTTTGTTTGTTTGGGTTGGTTGGGTTGGTTGGCTGCGTTGGTTGGGTTGGGTGGGTTGGTTGGGTTAATTGGCTGGGTTGGGTGGGTTGGATTGGTTGGTTGGGTTGATTGGCTGGGTTGGTCGGGTTGGTTGGGTTGGGTGGGTTGGGTGGGTTGATTGGCTGGGTTGGTTGGGTTGGTTGGGTTGGATTGGTTGGTTGGGTTGATTGGCTGGGTTGGTCGGGTTGGTTGGGTTGGGTGGGTTGATTGGCTGGGTTGGGTGGGTTGGGTGGGTTGGGTGGGTTGATTGGCTGGGTTGGTTGGGTTGGTTGGGTTGATTGGCTGGGTTGGGTGGGTTGGTTCATGGTGGGAAACCACCTCCCACCCCAGGCAGACGCTGGTGGGGGGCCCAGGGGTGCAAGGATTGGCACCACCCAACTGGGTGGCACAAGCATCAGGTAAAGCAGGGGTGACACAGAGCTTGAGCCCCTTCCCCCCCTCCCCAAATAGGTGCTTGACCCCACAAAGAGGGGGGGAGGGACATCAACCAGGGGAGCTTGGGTTGGGAGAGGGGAGCAAAGCCCTTGGTGTCACCCCGTGGGGGACAAGGCCATCATGCAGGGACACTCCTGGGCTGAGAAGAGGTCCCTGCAGCCTCTCCCAGAGCAGGGAACCCCCGGGGGGGGTTGGGTACCTCCGCCCCCACCCCCCAATCAGCCCCCCCAGGAACTCTGGGAAGGTTTTCCAAGTGTCCAAAGCTGGATAGAGCTGAAGGGGAAACCCCCGGGGTTGGTTTGCAGAAGACTTTGGGAGGAAGAGGTGGGGGAAACGATGCCCACCCCCCCCTGCCAGCTCCAGAACCAGGATGGGGGGGGTCAAACCTTTGCCCAGGGTGGGGGTCCCAAGGTCCAAGGGGTCTCTGGTGCACCCCAGGGAGGGGACACATGCAGCAGGACTGGAGAGGAGGGGACAACCAAAGGGGGTGCAGGTGCCCTTTCCCATGAGCAAGGCTGCCTAAAAACCCAAAGATCCCCCCCCTAACCCACCCCCCCCCTCCCCATCCCCAATCCCAGCCCTCTTCCCCATTCCAGTAGCAAACTGGTGAGACTGGACTTGTAGAAAAGACATGGAAGAGGCAGCTCAGAGGAAAGGGCTCCGAGGGAAGGGGGAAGAGGGAGGATGGGGAGAAGGGGGCGAGGGGTGATGAGCAACCCCCCCCCCTCACTCCTCCTCCAACCTCCAGGACCCCCTCCCTCCCTTGGGGAAACCAGCAGCTGGATGAAGAGTGAGGACACAGCAGGGCTGGAAGGTTATAATTGATGTCACCATCCGCAGAGAGGTTCCCAAAAACCCCAGAAACCTCCCCAAATGAGTCATGATACAAAAAAAACCCAACAGAAAACCCCCCCAAACCCCTAATAATAATAATAATCATCATCATACCCAACAAACAAACAAACAAACAAACAAAGAAGCCGGAGCCGTGGGGAGGAGTTCCTGGAGAGTGACTCGAGGTGGGGGGGTGAGGAGGAGGAGGAGGAGGAGGAGGAGGAAGGGGGTGGTCGCTTATCTGTCGTTGAGCTGGGGGGAGTTTGTCCTCTCCTCCTCCTCCTCCTTGTCGTCCTTCATGCCCTTGAGTCGCTGGCGGGCAAAGTCTTCGAAGACGATGTCATCGTCACTGCGGGGACACCGGGGACGGAGGTTTAACCCAAAAAGGGGGGGGAATGCAACTGCCCACCCCCAGCCCACCCCTGGAAGTCCTGAAGGCCAAATGGGGTGAGGTTTGGAGCACCCTGGCTCAGCAGGAGGTGTCCCTGGCCATGGGGTGGGGTTGGATGAAGGTCCCTCCAACCCAACCCAACCCAACCCAACCCAACCCAACCCAACCCAACCCAACCCAACCCAACCCAACGGTCCCTGATTCCAAACTCTTCCCAGATTCCATCATTTTTATCAACCACCAGCCCAGAATTTAATTGTTGTTTTGAGGGGGGAGGAACCCAATTTCAGACCATCCCACCACGAGTGCTCCCACCTGCTCCCCCCCATCACCAGTTTGGGCTGAAAACCCCAACTTTCAGCCTCGCTTTGCAAAGCTTTACCAATTCTCACCCCCCAAGCCCCCACCCCAAATAAAACCCCTGAATTCATGGCCCCCCCCCTCCCCAGTTTACCCAGCTCCTCAGCAACCCCACTGCACAACACCAACAACACCAGAAACCCAACAAACCTCCCCAATCCCCACGTTTTTTTTCCAGAAAAGCTGAATTTAGGGATTAACCCAACGGGTCCAACGTGACCACGGAATTAACACCCCCACCCCCCCAAGAACCATCCCACCCCCCCACGGCACAAAGCGGGCGCTTTCTTACTGCGTTTTCTTCTGATTTTTAAATTGTTTTGGGTTTGTTTTTTTTTTTTTAGGGGGGGGGGAGGAGGAGAAGCCGTGCAGGGAGATGGAAAAGGGAGGGAGAGAAGAGAGAGGGGCAGGGAGTGCGTTAGGGGTCAGCGAGCATGAGTTAGTCCATGAGTTAGATGGGGGGGGTGACAGTGACAAACCCTTCCCACTCCCACACAGGACACTCTCTCCCCCCCCCCCCCACCTCCCAACCTCACCCTAGGGTGGGGGGTGAATTAAATTGGGGGGTTTTGGGGTTTTTTTTTTTTTTTTGGGGTGTTTCTTACTTTGTGTCAAGCTCTATCAGGTTTGTATCTATGGGGGCTTCGTGCTCTGGGACTGGAGAGAAGGGAAAGGCAGAGTGGGGTCAGTCACCCAGGGGGGTGACACACACACACACACGTGTCACCCGTGTCCCACCATGACCCCCCCTCAATACACCCCAGGGTGATGAAGGTCACCCCCCCACCCACCCCCCCATGGGATCTTCTGCCCTGGGTTCGATGGGACCCTCAAAATCTCCATCAGGGAGCCACAGATTTAGGTACCCAGGGGGGGGACACAAGTGTCACCCGTGTCCCACCACGTCCCTATGACCCCCCCAACACACCCCGAGGTGATGGAGGTCAACCTCAACCCACCTCCCCCTCCCCCCATGGGATCTTCTCCCCTGGGTTTGATGGGACCCTCAGAGAAGCCACAGATTTAGGTGTGGGGGGGGGATGCTCTCTGCACATCCCCCCCCCAAAAAAAACCCCAAACCACCCCAAAATGGGGGTGCTGGAGATGGAGGGGGCACTCACCATCCCGATGTGCTGGTTCCTCCTTGGGTTTGGGATGCATCAGCGTGAAGGGCAACTCCACTGCCACGTCACTGGTGGGAACATTTGGGGGGTGGGGGGGAGTTTAAGGAGGTGGTGGGGGGGGAGAACAAACCCCAACCCCCCCTTTCAGCTGCTGAGGAGACCCTAAAACTGCCTTAAAAAACCCCAAAACCTTCACAGAGCTTCTTGCTGGAGCTTGACCTGGGGGGTGGGATCAGCACAGAAAGAAAGCTGTGGGGGGGTGGGAAAAGCTGAGTCCTGGGGGGGGGTTTGGGGGGGATCAGGATGGTGAAAACCCCTGAGGTTTAGCAGCTCAGCAGCAGCTGCAGAGCCAAATCCCCCCCTGACCCCCCCAGGTTTGGGCAGAGCCACGTGAATGGGGGGGGTGGGTGCAGGGAGTTTGCTGGTGCTCAGCAGGAAGGGGACGGGGGGGTTGGGACAACCTGAAGGTGTCCCCAGTGTCCCCCCAGGAATGGTAAAGGGGCACCAGGATCCCCCCCATGGGATTCTCCTCCCCAAGGCTGGAGGTGCTCAGCTCCCCAAGGAGCCACCCCCAGGCCCTGCTCAGCGACCCCGGCAGCACCCATGGGTGCAATGTGGGAGAAGTCAACGTGGGATGAGTGGGTGGGGGTCAACCCAAGGGTCAGCTCTGCAGGGGTCAACCTGCACTGGGCAGGTCTCCAGGGGTCATCCCTGAAGAGGTCAACTCTATAGGGGTCAACCAACACTGGACAAGTCCATATGGGTCAACTCAACTCTACACGGGTCAACCTGCACTGGAGAGGTTGACATGGGTCAAGCCTACAGGGTCAACTCTACTCTTGTCAATGTCCACTGGACAACTCTACAGGGGTCACCCTACACTGGACAAGTCCATAAGGGTCAACTCAACTCTACACAGGTCAACCAACACTGGGGAGCTCAACATGGGTCAAGCCTACAGGGTCAACTCTACATGGGTCAACGTCCACTCTACAACTCAATATGGGTCAACTCTACACAGGTCAACCAACACTGGTCAAGTCCATATGGGTCAACTCAACTCTGCAGGGTCAACCTGTACTGGGGAGCTCAACATGGGTCAAGCCTACAGGGTCAACTCTACATGGGTCAACATCCACTGGACAACTCAACATGGGTCAACTCTACACAGGTCAACCAACACTGGTCAAGTCCATAAGGGTCAACTCAACTCTACACAGGTCAACCTACACTGGAGAGGTTGAAATGGGTCAACCCTACAGGGGTCAACTCTACACGGGTCAATGTCCACTGGACAACTCCATATGGGTCAGCTCTACATGGGTCAACCTATATTGGAGAGCTTGACATTGGTCAGTCCTACAGGGGTCAACTCTACTCTTGTCAATGTCCACTGGACAACTCTACAGGGGTCAACCTGCACTGGGGAGCTTTACATGGGTCAAGTCTACACGGGTCAACTCTACATGGGTCAATGTCCACTCTACAACTCAATATGGGTCAGCTCTACACAGGTCAACCAACACTGGTCAAGTCCATAAGGGCCAACTCAACTCTGCAGGGTCAACCTGTACTGGGGAGCTCAACATGGGTCAACCCTACAGGGGTCAACTCTACTCTTGTTAATGTCCACTGGACAACTCTACAGGGGTCAACCAACACTGGACAAGTCCATAAGGGTCAACTCAACTCTACAGGGGTCAACCAACACTGGGGAGCTCAACATGGGTCAAGCCTACAGGGTCAACTTTACATGGGTCAACATCCACTGGACAACTCAACATGGGTCAACTCTACAGGGGTCAACCAACACTGGTCAAGTCCATACGGGTCAACTCAACTCTGCAGGGGTCAACCTGCACTGGGGAGCTCAACATGGGTCAACCCTACAGGGGTCAACTCTACTCGTGTCAATGTCCACTGGACAGCTCAACATGGGTCAGCTCTACATGGGTCAACCTGCACTGGGGAGCTCAACATGGGTCAACCCTACAGGGATCAACTCTACTCTTGTCAATGTCCACTGGACAACTCTACAGGAGTCAGCCTACACTGGACAAGTCTATAAGGGTCAACTCAACTCTACACAGGTCAACCAACACTGGGGAGCTCAACATGGGTCAAGCCTACAGGGTCAACATCCACTGGACAACTCAACATGGGTCAACTCTACAGGGGTCAATCAACACTGGTCAAGTCCATAAGGGTCAACTCAACTCTGCAGGGGTCAACCTGCACTGGGGAGCTCAACATGGGTCAACCCTACAGGGGTCAACTCTACTCTTGTCAATGTCCACTGGACAACTCTACAGGGGTCAACCAATACTGGACAAGTCCATATGGGTCAACTCAACTCTACACGGGTCAACCTGCACTGAAGAGGTTGAAATGGGTCAAGCCTACAGGGGTCAACTCTCCATGGGCCAACTCCACAGAGGTGAACTCTGCGTGGGTCACCCTGCCCAGGACAGCTCAGTGTGGGTCAGTCCTGCACGGGACACACAACGGGGGCCAACTCTACGTGGGTCAACTCCATGAGGTCAGCCCCACGTGGGGCAACACAGCTCGTTTGATGTTGTTGCCTTTATCTCATCGTTGCTCTTTAATTATCTCCTCAATGGTGGCATCTTGGGGACAAGCATGGGGTTGGGGTGGCAGAGGAGGGGACAGAGGGAAAGGAAATGGGGGGGGGCTTGTGGCAGCCATTTTGGGGGGAGCAGCATGGGGGTTACCTGGAGGCGAGGTCTCCCAGGAGGCTGGTGGGGGTGAAAGGAGAGACCGCATGAGTGACCATCCCCCAGGACACGTGTCCCCCCCATGTCCCCCCCATGTCCCCCTCACACTGCTGAGTCCCGAGGGAGGTTTGGGGGGTGATGGGGCTCATCCAAAACGTGGGGGGCCACGAGGAGCCCCCCTGCTGCAGGGGCTGCAGGACAGAGGGGGGGGAGAGCAGGGTCCCCAGAAAGGACCCCACTGGTGTCCCCAAAAAGGGTCACACTGGTGTCCCCAAAAAGGGTCTCACGGTGTCCCCAGAAAGGGTCAGTGGTGTCCCCAAGGGTCACATTGGTGTCCCCTGAAAGGGTCACATTGGGGTCCCCAAGGGTCACATTGGTGTCCCCAAAAAGGGTCACATTGGTGTCCCCAGAAGGGGTCAGGCTGGTGTCCCCATAAAGGGTCACATTGGTGTCCCCAGAAAGGGTCACTGGTGTCCCCAGAAAGGGTCTCACTGGGGTCCCCAAGGGTCACATTGGTGTCCCCTCAAAGGGTCACATAAGGGTCCCAGAAAGGGTCTCACTGGTGTCCCCAAGGGTCACATCGGTGTGCCCAGAAAGGGCCAGGCTGGTGTCCCCAGAAAGGGTCTCATGGTGTCCCCAGAAAGAGTCACCAGTGTCCCCAAGGGCCACATTGGTGTCCCCAGAAAGGGTCTCACTGGTGTCCCCAGAAAAGGCCCCACTGGTGTCCCCAGAAAGAGTCACCGGTGTCCCCAAGGGTCACATTGGTGTCCCCAGAAGGGGTCTCACTGATGTCCCCAGAAAGAGCCATGTTGGTGTCCCCAGAAAAGGTCACATTGGTGTCCCCAGAAAGGGTCTCACAGGTGTCCCCATAAAGGGTCACTGGTGTCCCCAAGGGTCACATTGGTGTCCCCACAAAGGGTCACTGGTGTCCCCAGAAGGGGTCTCATGGTGTCCCCAGAAAGGGCCCCACTGGTGTCCCCAGAAAGGGTCACTGGTGTCCCCAAGGGCCACATTGGTGTCCCCAAAAAGGGCCACACTGGTGTCCCCAGAAAGGGTCACATTGGGGTCCCCAAGGGTCACATTGGTGTCCCCATAAAGGGTCACATTGGTGTCCCAGAACGGGTCCCACTGGTGTCCCCAGAAAGGACCAGGCTGGTGTCCCCAGAAAGGGTCACACTGGTGTCCCCAAGGGTCACATTGGTGTCCCCAGAAGGGGTCACTGGTGTCCCCAAAGGGGTCCCCTCTCCCCTCTCTGGGCTCTGCTGCATTTTCACCACCCACCTCCTGGGTGCAGCCCCCTGGCTGGGGTTGTCCCCCCCCCTCACTCACCCTCCTCGTGACACCACCAGCTTCACCTTCACCTTGTAGGACACGATGATTCCCAGGATCTCCTTGTTGGCTCCGTCTCTCAGCCTGGAGGGGGAACCAGGGGGGGCTCAAGGAGGAGACACCCGTGGGGACAAAGCCCCCACCCCAAATCCTGCACCTGAAGGTCCCCCCAGCTGCTCCCTCCCCTCTTGGACCCAGGATGCTGGGTGCCCCCCAGGGCTCGGTGCTCTCTCCCCGGGGAGGCAGGAGGGGGGCACGAGGACCCCCGGGGGTGTTGGGGGCTCACAGGGTGCTGGAGGCCAGGTTGGTGTCCTCGTGCTTCAGCTTCCCGTCCAGTGCCAGCCCCCGCTTCTCCCGGTTGTTGGCCAGGAAGGGGGTGAGGGTGTAGACCTTGCAGAACGTGGAGCTGGGGGCCACCATGTCACTGGGGACAACGGGACAAGAGTCCAGTGGTCACCTTCAGACAGAGCCCCAGCTCCACCCCATCCCTGGCAAACCCATGGATCCACACAGACGTCTCCATCTCAGCATGAAGGAACATCTCCATCCCAGCCTGGTGAACATCTCCATCCCAGCCTGGTGAACATCTCCATCCCAGCCTGGTGAACATCTCCACCCCAATCTAATGATCATCTCCATCCCAGCCTGGTGAACATCTCCACCCCAGCCTGGTGAACATCTCCATCCCATCCTGGTGAACATCTCCACCCCATCCTGGTGAACATCTCCACCCCAATCTAATGATCATCTCCATCCCATCCTGGTGAACGTCTCCATCCCAGCCTGAAGGAACATCTCCACCCCATCCTGGTGAACATCTCCACCCCATCCTGGTGAACATCTCCATCCCATCCTGGTGAACATCTCCATCCCAGCCTGGTGAACATCTCCACCCCAATCTAATGATCATCTCCACCCCAGCCTGGTGAACATCTCCACCCCAATCTAATGATCATCTCCATCCCAGCCTGGTGAACATCATTTCCATCCCAACTCCAGACCCAGCCCAGGAATCTCCATCCCATCCTTAGGAACATTTCTATTCCAGCTCCAGACCCAGCCCAGACATCACCATTTGAGCACCAGCCTGGTGATCATCTCCATCCCATCCTGGTGAACATCTCTACCCCATCCTGGTGAACATCTCTACCCCATCCTGGTGAACATGTCCATCCCATCCTAGTGAACATCTCCAACCCAATCCCAGACCCAGCCTGGTGAAGTTTTGCATCTGAACTGTAATCACAGCCCAGGAATCTCCACCCCATCCTGGTGAACATCTCCACCCCATTCTGGTGAACATCTCCATCCCATCCTGGTGAACATCTCCACCCCATCCTGGTGATCATCTCCATCCCAACTCCAGACCCAGCTCAGATACCTTCATTCAAGCACCAGCCCCATGAACATCCCCACCCTCACCCCACCCTCCTGACCATCTCCATCCCACGCCCACCCTGGTGACCATCCCAAGTCCACCCTGGTGACAATCTCCATCCTAACCCAACCCTGGTGACCATTTCCATTCCAATCACACCCTGGTGACCATCATCTCCATCCCAAGCCCACTCTGGTGACCATCTCCATCCCAATCCCACCCTGGTGACCATCTTCACCCCAAGCCCACCCTGCTGACCATCCTCACCCTAACCCCACCCTGCTGATCATCTCCATCCCAATCCCACCCTGCTGACCATCCCCACCTTAACCCAACCCTGCTGACCATCATCTCCATCCCAAGTCCACCCTGGTGACAATCTCCATCCTAACCCAACCCTGGTGACCATCTCCATCCCAATCCCATCCTGGTGACCATCTTCATCCCAAGCCCACCCTGCTGACCATCCCCACCCCAAGCCCACCCTGCTGACCATCCCCACCCCAACCCCACCCTGCTGACCATCTCCACCCCAACCCCACCCTGGTGACCATCCCCACCTGGCCAGGAGGCCCTGGGAGGTGACATCCCTCCGGATGCCATCCAAGAGGACTCTCTCCCCATCCTCCCTCCCACCAGGACCTCTTCTCCAGCCACAACATCCCCATCCCACTGCTCCCGAGGTTCTGCACTGGCTCAGGAGTCCCCCAAGGCTGCTCCGAGGTCCCCCCCAGGGTGTCCCCTCCCGATGTCCCCACGCTGCTGCCACTCACTCCGCGTCCTCCACGGCCACGGGACACTTGTACTGGGCGGTGTTGAAGAGGCAGATGTCCGCGTACTGGCGCACTGGGGGGAGGTGGAGACACGGGGTGGGGGTCAGGGAGGGTCCCCACGGGGCCGGGGACAGCAGCTGGAGGGTTCTGCCTCAGTTTCCCCGCGGTTCCTCACCTGAGATTTTGATCTTTTTCACCGTTTTGTTGGTGTTGTTGGTGACGTGGACGTTGACGCTGATGGGTTCCCCGTGGTAGTAAATCTACAGGGGGCAAAGGAGGGAAGGGGGGGGGGACACAGTGAGGTCCCCGTCACCCCCCCGGGGTCACCTCCTCAGCCCTCGCCCACCTCCTTGTCCAGGGAAGCCTCGAGGTGCAGGGGTTTGTCAGACATCAGGAACTGCCGGGTGGTCTCTGCCATGGGCTGGGGGCCGGGGCGCTCCGGGGCGTATTGGACCTTCCGGATCACCAAGCGCACGGAATTCCTGGGGACGGGGACAGGAGGAGCCAGGTGTCCACCCAGGACCCCTCCTTGGCCACTCTGGGGGTCAGGAGTGTCTGTTTTCCCAGAAGGGTTTGGGCTCCTTCCCCACGGAGCAGAGGTGGAACCTCCAGCCCAACCTCACCCCATCCTGACTCTGGGAAGGATGGATCTTCATCCCAGCCCCAAGATGGAGGACATCTCCATCCCACCCCTAACCTGAAGGACATCCCAGCCCCAAGATGGAGGACATCTCCATCCCACCCCTAACCTGAAGGACATCCCAGCCCCAAGATGGAGGACATCTCCATCCCATCCCTAACCTGAAGGACATCCCAGCCCCAAGATGGAGGACATCTCCATCCCACCCCTAACCTGAAGGACATCCCAGCCCCAAGATGGAGGACACCTCCATCCCATCCCTAACCTGAAGGACATCCCAGCCCCAAGATGGAGGACATCTCCATCCCA